>JARQTH010000731.1:0-23405 GCA_030142595.1 Trachelus iudaicus | reverse complement strand
GACGCCTACGAATTTTCATTGCTCGATGTTTGAGGCTATTCGGGTTGGCGGGATCTTATTATTACCGCGATGCTAATTGATGGTTACAATATATATATTAAGATTATTAAGAATAAATAATAAGAATACAAATACTGCTTCTTGAATTGAAATACATATTACATGAGTCAAGTAAAATATATATATATATATATATAGGTTGTATTCCTATATGCCTGTTTCTTGCGGTTAGCAAAATTTCTAAGAATCTAAGTCGACAGCAAGATTTTGTCATGAAGTCAGGCCGAGGAGAAACTGACCGATACTCGGGACGATCCATCTTATAAAGTGACTGGTCCAGCGAAAAGGAGGCTGGATAAAAGTACAATAATGCCAAAAAGAAAAATACTGAAAATCCCATCTCAGCTACGTTTTATACGGCGTAGCTAATCTTGGATTTCTAAAGATTTATTACATCTTCGAAATTCGAAATAAGTCGGTTATTTTTTTTTGTTAGAATATCCGTAAAATTGAATTTCTTTACTTTGAAATAGCCACGAGAGGAGAGGTACGGCGGAGGCGTATTTCCGTAATTTGTACACGTACTTTATTAAACCCCCATTAAATCCTATCAATTTGCATATGTTAGCTATCGCTGCAAAAGCTTAACGAGTTCATTCGTTCCACAGTGTACTTGCATTCTGTGTACCTGCCTTCGTATCAATCGAATTAACGTACTGTATCCTAGTTATTACAAGAGATAGAAATTCGATCGGCCGTACTTGCATTTACAATGGAAACGGACATTCATTGCATTCGTTCATCGCATTAATATCCTATAGGCCAATCGATTCATATGTAATTAACGTTAATGTACTATAGATCACAGTCATCCGACAGATATACGGTAATGAGAATTCGATGGGCCAATCATTTTACGAGTAACGCACTATCAAAATGTACATGAGATTTTACGTATATTTTCATGTAAAAAAAAAGAATGATTGATCGTTATATGAAAACTAGCAGTGCATAAAGCAGACGTATCCAGTAATATGATTAATGTACAGTCAGTGAAATAATTATGATGAAAAAGTTTGTAGAATTTATGGATCGATGTGCATAGATTATTATTTGTATTCACGGTCATTAATAAAATTAGAAAAATCAATTCTTAGCAAATTGCAAAACGTCGACGTCACGTTGGGTTCGGCAGAGGCATGTCGCATGTGGGCGAAGCTCGTAAAACTTTCGTATACTTTTTCCTTCTATGGGTAAATGGAGAAAATTAATTTTTCAAAGCGACGCGATATCGGATTGTACGCAGCTAAAACGTTTAGCGGCTTCGTTGCGAGGCGTACCTTTAATTTAAATGGAAAGTCTTACTCTGACATTTATCGCGTTGATTTTCAACGCGAAGGCCAAGTGAAAAGAAATGCAATTATCAAAAGTGTTCTCGTCGATTGGCAAATATTTCGTGAAAGTTTAATAAAATTTCACTTTATTTTACAATTACTTTCGATTATTTTCGCGAATATCATCTGGACGATAATGGCACGTAGGAAGTTTGTAGGACGGTCAGTCGAATGAATCTTTGCTGAATTTCGTATTGAAATTGAAGATTGTAATTCCACGCGTGGACTCTCTCTCTCTACAATATGCCGTCTAGGATACAGGAGGAGGAATTTACCGATACGAGGAAATATATTGTGCGAATCGAGTAAATTCGATTGAATAAAACTTGTAACAAGAGTTTATCGAAGCGAAGGAATTGCAAGGACCGATGCAATCTTATCACGCTTCTTGTGGTATCACCTTCGTAACGAGACGGAAGTAGCATTAGGTAGTTATTTTTCATTAACGAGCCTCTTTTTCTTTTTCGCAAAGGCTTTTTCGCGAATTTCGACGCGAATTCTTTACCGGATACGAAAAATGCATTTACATGTAAATCGCGCCCCGTGAATTTACGTTTTTCGATGTCTGGATAAAATATACAAAAATCTTATAATCAATACTATTGATACTATTTCTTTATACGAAGCACCGTTATACCGAGGGTGTTAATATTTTCCAGGTTTTTCAAATATTATTTTTCCGCTTTATTGGAAATTCATGAAATTCGATATGATTTTATTAAAGCTGTTTGGACATTTTTATAAAACAATTGGGAATGCCCATTGTCAATTAAGAGAATCCAATCTGTCTGCTTACGTGTACTGCACTGTGCAAATACTTATTATCTGCACCTGCACGTATGAGTTTAATTGCATGGAATGCACCTTTTTTTAGGTTTTTTTTTTTTTTTTTTTTTAATTAAGGCGACTTTCATTAAGAACAATGACGCGCAATAAGAGGTCCAGGATTGCTTTTAATAAAGTTTATTAAATTATAATTTTAGAAAAAACCTGTGCGGCTGGCAGAGAACAAGGGAAAAAACACAGTTGGAATGTTAGATTGTGCTTTTTTTTTGTTAAATTAATTTTTGTCGACGCTTTATAGGCTATAACTTGAAAAATAATCTTTTCGACAAATTACTACTACGAGATAGGGGTGTAACGATTACGTCACGGTGGACTTCATCCCTGAAACTGTCCTGTTAATTTGATATGGGTGCGCAGAACGAGGGCGCGCGAAAAATTGCAAATTGAATTGGGCAGCCCCAAAATGAGTGAGCGTCAATTACATTTAGCGCGAGAGGACAAAGTACAAATGCACCCTTAAAGTCTGTTCTCGCGAAGCGACGTTACGAAATACGAAATATCCACCTGCGACATTTAAACATTTATTTTCACCCAAATTAGAAGGTCAACCAAAAATTGCACAATCAACACAATTTCGTATTAAAAGGACGCGAATTTTATTAACACTCTCTAGCCCTTATAACGAAAATCTAATTGGATGCACGATACGAAGAGAACAATGAAATTTCGCAGTCTCCATTAATTTAAATTATGAGAGCGTCACAGGTCGCCAATTGAAAGGACCCTTAGCAAAATATCACACGTGGACGGGATTACCGAAAAGCATGCATCGAACAGCTTGAAGTAGAGTCCGGATAAGAAAAAAAAAAAAAAAAAAAAAAAAAAAAAAAAAAAAAAAGAGATAAATAAAAGAGTATAAAAAATGTGAAAAAGGATGATATTTGTCTCTGCTGCTGTCAACCTTTTTATATTACCGTCCGTAAGTACCGCGCTGGAAAGTACGTGGATAAAAACATAAAAACCAAATGAGAAAAATGATGCTGCTACTGTATAATAATAACACGAGGGTCTCTCTGTCACTATCAGCTTTACGTCGAGGATTGAAGTTGAAAGATTAAAACAATGTATTATTTTAAAGACAAAACAACCGGCAAATTTTCTCCAGGACCTGGTAGCTCGCAAAGAATTGCTTGAAGTAAATTTAATTATTTGGCTTCCAATAAGATTTTTCTTTTTCTCGAACAATGGTTATACCAAAAAATGTCTGATCCGAACTTTAGACTCTACACAGAACGTCAAACCATCCGCGACTTCCAACCTGTTGCCTCCGAATACGCTATTCTATTTTTACCTATAATATAGACTTTTTTTCTTTACGAGAACACGTCGTAAAGCGGAATGACTGACATGCCAGCACTAGCCAATAAACTCAAACGTACAGCCCCCCCAAGGCACTTCGTCTTTGTTCGAGCAATCGCTCAAAATATCTCTTACCAAATGGACCCTTTCTTCGACGCTGTCGATCGCTTTATTTACCATTTCCCTAAATCCTCAAATATCCACTCGAGGGGGGTTAACGTCCAAGAGAAGCCTCAAACTTTAAAGAAATAAATATAAAAATGGATATTTGTACATAAAAATTAATATAGATATATCCGACGATCCAGTTTCCCTGAATAATTAATTTTCCCGTTTGAAAAATTTCTTAAAAAATTCACTTCGGTCCACGTACGTCGCCGGTAGGTACTCCACTCGCATGCGCGTCCACCATGTAAATAGAGTCGAACTGTTTGTGCTCGGTTGACAGAAGGTTGTATGCACGTGAAGTTAGCGTTTTGTTTGCTTTCGAGTTTTGAATAAGATTTATACCACGAGCATGGGCTTCGCGTCACGTATCTGTATACCCTGTGACTATTTTAGAATGACACCCAAAGTACATCTGAAATTCATGCACCTAACTGGCGTTTCCGATCGGTCGAATTGCAGATTAAAAGAAGAAATGAAAGTAATCGTCGCGTGTAAAATATTTCATGAAAATTCTTCTCGTCACACCGCGAGACTTTCTGCCTGCTTGCATCTTGTTGCTCGAGCAAACATTTGTAGAACCGGTCGCGCGCGCTTGCCTTACCGTAAACTCACGCAATCTCCTTTCCGGGAGTTTCAGGTATCTTCGGCAAAGTAAACGATCGTGATAGCAATAACGACAGCAGTAACTTCGTATAGCCGTATAACGTTGCCAATAATAATAACAACATCGTTGCAGTGCCGCATATATCCGTAAGATACTTTTCTCATATCAGCCAGTAGAACGGCAATGGCTGCCTCGTCATTATGATTTTTATTCATTCCTTACAAGATAACTCCTAAAAATCAATTAATAATTATATAATAATTGATAAAAAAAATGTTTATAACTAAATTTACTTAATTAACAAAATATATTTTCTTTTATCAGATTCAATTAATCGAGATCATTTGAATGGCAAACGTAGCAGGCCCTTGACTTCGGAACTTGTTACAATTTCACTATAGGCAATCGCTGGAGTCGCGATAGACTCTTTCGCAATTCCTCAAATTGGTATGACAGGAACTCCGCGCAGCAGGTCGTTGGCTCGCGTGCAACTTCAGGCGCAACCATCTTCGATTTGTCGCTCAAAATCCCAAGTTAATCCCGCCGACCCTCCGAAACATCGATACAGCCCGGCTGCGTTCCGAGACGTCGCTGATCTTGACGAGCGACTATCGCGATTACGTGCTCGACGCGCGAGTCAAAGGGGAAGATTTTTGTCGAAGGAGGAAGCTAAAGAATGGCGTATGAAATGAATTTTGACAGAAGAAAAAAAAAAATGTGAAAACGTTAACAACACACGAGAACAGGGTACTCGTATGTACTGTACTTGAAGAATAAACGAGGAAAGTTCAGTTGAATTCGAGTCTCCTCGTGGGTGGTCTGAAGTTTTCTATTGATCGTTGCTAAATTATTAAATATATATATATATACACACACACACACACACACACACACACACACACGTGGCAGCTAGTTTATTGGTTTCGACTATCATCGTGACGTTTATGGCTGACAAGATTGTGTTGCTGTGGAGTAAAGAGAGTTTTGCTGGATAAAAGAAAAAGAAAAAAAGAGAAAAAAAAGAAAAAGGAAGAAGAAAAGTATGAGGAAAACAAGTAGTAGGTATGAGGCAGCTGGTTCACAATTTTCTTGTAGCAGCTTTCATTGCCAAGAGTTGGCAACCCTGAGGACGTTTTGCGGGACACGTACGTATACCGTTTCTACGTGTATCCCACATATGTGCTCAGGCCACAACGTCAACTCGATTACTGGCTGAACGAAATATTTCGACAACATATTGTTCCATTGCGTTATCCCGACCGACTTATTGCCGGAGTCCCGGGAAGATTGTACGGCTGGGTCGAAGCTTCATGAGAATCGTCCTTGAGGTGCGTTTATGCGGGTTACAGGTTAAGCAGGGATACGTGAAATGACGTAATATAACCAGCCTGAGGAAAATTCAAGTTCACGGAGGGACGAAGGAAGGCGAGGAGGGTCTTCGGGAGGAAGGGAAATGCGGTTTAACATTTTTTGGCTTTCTTTTTCTTCTTTCCATTTTCCTTTCAGTTTCTGCCCACTAAAAGCTTTCGCGGTTATTCTTGTAAACGACCTTACCTTTTCGGTACACGCTGCCTTTCGTGGTATCTTATACAGACCCACGGAATATTACGGGAAAACTTTTGGCTAAATTTTGCTACATTCGATTGAAATAATGCAATTCTGAAAATTGATATTATTATTTTTTCTTAACTTTTTCGTTTATTATTAAATTATTTATAGTTCGGCAGCATCGGCCTGAATTGGCAAAAAAATTGAATGCCCCAAAAATACTGAAAATTTGCAAAATAAAACTGATATCTCTATACATTAATAAGTAGCTTGTTACGAGTATGCTGATGGTTATCTAATACGTGTTGGCAAGCATATAGCCATTTTGCCGCTGGGCGACAGACCCTAAGCCCGCGTTTCCACGATAGATAAGCTGCTTATCAGATTGCCCAACTAAAATTAGCAAAAACTCATACGATTTTCGAGACTAAATTATTAGGCATGACACGAGAGGCGATGTGATAAAGGCATGGATTAAAAAAAGCTTCGGTTCTCTATCGGGTAAAGGGGCTCTTGTTCTTTTTTAACTGAAACAATTAATATACGCGAGGTATAGATAACGAGAGGAAACGCGTCAAGGGTAGTTCAAAGGCTAATTGTATCGCGATATTAATGTCACGTTTAATTAAAATTCCATTCGCAGCGCATCGGACCGTCGGCGAATTATTTTTATCCCACGTCGTTTATTCGCAAGACCAAAGACTGCATACATATGTATGCTAATGTTAAACCATAACCATATTTATAGCTAAAAATAAAAAGAAAATTCAATGATTTATCACGTGGAGGCAAAACACGTGGTAAATTTTTAAGGGAAAGCCAAAATTGCGTAAGACGCAGCAACCCCTATTAGCATCTTTTATTGATAACGGCCCCCACGTGGAATTACATAGTCTGAGGTTTTTGTTCTTTTTTAGATGAAAAAAATTTCTATCCAGAGAATATCTCGGGTATCTCGAGGATGGAAGGCCTTATCGAGAATCCTCCCTTATCCATAGGGTGACTCGCTTATCCTTTACTCTGTACATTTTATCACGTACGAAGACACACGGGGTTAAACAAAAATTCTTGATCGAGCCTGGCACGTACGTTGGTCCCACTTACTACTTTATACGGTTGGCATGCGTGCTCGCACATGGTAGCCACCCCCCCCCCCCCCCGGTCATACGTCATGGATTATTCCCAGCTGCGATTACTCGCGGGAGTATACGTCATTAAAGATTCACGGTACACAGTGTATATAACGCATGAACATACCCTTGAATCCCTTATTACACGTATGAAAATTCAATCAGCCCATAGGGTCTTATCATTCGAGGGAAAGATTTAATGGAATATTAATTAAGCCCGTATGTGGTATATTACGTGTCTTTGATTTTACGAGGGATATATTGGGGATGGTTTTTTTTTTTTTTTCAAAATTACGTCTGAAGTTCAGTTCTTTCGAAATGCAAAAACCGAAGCTTCGAGTTGCATGCATATTCATTGGTTTCAGTTGACGAGGTGAAATTTTTATCCACAGATATATAAAAAAAAAGATGTATGCACCCTTTGGAAGGAATTTACATTAAAGTCAGCCGGCGTGTATATTGGCCTGGAAAAAGGGTTGTTCGAGCGAACGAGGATCGTTAAAGTATTTATAGAAAGAAGGTTGATACGAAGATTTAGGGGAAACTTTATTGCGTGAGGGATTTTTGAGTAAAATTATAAGGTGGTTCCCTTGTAGCGTGTCGAGGGTAGGTGGGTTGGTTTATTTGTATTCGTGGGAATTTCAATTTTCCAAAAACCTTTGGTTTATTTTTAATTGAATATTTGTTTGGTTATATCGTGTCGCTACGTTGGTAAGGGATGATAAAAACGATTTCAATTCTCTCAATACTTGGGGTCGGAACTCTTTAAGTCGTAGCTTTTCCCTTTTCCTTTACCGTTACAACCCCCCAACGGTCGCGTCGGGGACTCTATTTTTTTTTTCTTTTTGAAGGGGTGCTTTTAGGAAAAGCAACGAGTTACGTCAAGTTAAACGTTAAGATTCAATTTTTACATTTTTCGGTATCCATTATTTAGACACGGGGTAGAGCATCTATTTATTTTTATTTTTACTTTACAATAATCGATATATAAGGGTTAAAGTACGAGAGATTCCATTCTGAGATTTTAACGTGAATCAATTTGTTTTTTCAAATTATCCCGCAACATATCCGGCTGTTTGCGAGAAATTGGAAAAAGTTAGGGAATCAAAGGAACCGCCGGTCGGTTATCCACTCGGATTGATTCGGGTCTGGTTGGTATCTCGAGCAAAGGGAAGGAAAATGGAAAAGCGAAAATTGGCAAACCGTCATAGCGGGTGAACCGGGCAACCAGCTTTTAGACTCTTCGAAATGGGGGCAGAGCTCGTGACGTACCAAAGGGTTTCCTCGAATCGGTAAATAATTTATGAATTCCACTTCCGATTTCACGGTTTGACGCTTTTCAAGAAAAATGTACTCCAACTGCTGCCGTTTCTCCGTGCTGGCGTAATGGGAGAGCGAGGCGTGACGAAGTTTCGATTAAAGCGACTTTCGCTGTTTGGGGCTGAAGAACTTCTCGAATAAGAGGAGAATAAGAAAGTAGAGGAAGAAGAAATTAGGAAAACGAAAACGATGCCAAGATGAAGAACGGTTCGTCGGTATATCGGCCAGCTAATGCATTACGAGAAGAGGAAATTGAAAGTAAAAAGAAAGGAATGAAAGCAGAAAGAAGGAAAAAGAGAAAAATGAAAGAACGTAGATGGACATTCTGCTGCAGGACATTCGGCAGGTTTTAATGGGTCGGCGACTTCTTGGTCCTCGAATCACGTCGAATACCCGTAAAAACCTAAAGTCTCGGAAGCACAGTGATTTATGTTTGACTGTGCGTCATCGTCTGGAACGCCAAATCAATGAGCCATGACTTTTGTGCTCAGTGGTAAGAAAGGGGTGGCGGCGGGAGGGAGGCAGGAGCGAGGGGGCGGGTGGGACTAAAGAGGCTGCCTACGTGGACGAGGAAATTCATCGATGCATTATTGAAAATCTCCTGAGCTCCCTTTTCCTCCTTACTCCCCATCGCAATTCTTCCATTCTCGAGGCTCCACTCTCTTTCCACTCTTTCGTCCTATCAACCTCTGACCCTCGCAGCATCCCCGGAGGTCTCAAAGTTGAAAGGCGGATCTGCGCGCAGGGTGCATTTTAATGAGAACTCCTCTCGAAGATTACTTATGACAATCGTCTCAGTGGGCAACTCGACGACTTCCTCTTCCCAGGGCCGAACCAACAGGCGCCCTTCCCCCCCCCCCCGCCTCCCACAGCTCCATAAGATTTTATGATTCGAAAGTTGACCGATTTATCTCCTGCATTTAATCTACCTGGAAACTCGAGAAAAGGATGAAGACGCTTCAGCACGTTTATTTCTATGACTGCGACCTGAAAGTCCATTGGCAAATAGTTCAGTCTGGCTCGGTGCTTTGCGACGACATTAATTCCAAGGCGAGGCTCCCTCCTTTTACCCCCTCTTGCCCCTCTTGCCCCTCTTGCCCCTCTTGTCCATTTTGCCCCTTTTGCCCCTTTTGCTCTCCGGTGACTCGACACTCCTGCTGCTCCGAAATCCTGGATTCTCGGTCGCCAATCCTTCGCAGCAAGACCATCCAGATGACAAGATACCGCATTAGTCACGGTCAATGCATTTGGCTCTTTGCAGTCGGCCAATGTTTGCAATACTAGGGTAAACCCGACAGTCCCAGTTTTCGTTTGTTCAGGAAAGTTCAGGCAAGTTTATAGGTTTGAGGATGTTCGGGAGGAGGATAGTGGTCCAGAGGCTGGACCACTAAGCGGACAGAAGTCGGTGGGAGCCAAGGCAAACTGTACTCCTTCTTGCCTCTTTGCTTCCTCCTCGCAGCATCCTCAGTGCGAAAGTCAAGGAAAAGGTTTGAACTCTGCCCTTCTCTACCTTCCCAGCTTCCATCAGCCCCTCTTCGCTTCTCTTCTCCTCTTCTCTTCTCTTCCAGCTCCTTCGGCCTAACCCCCCGGCCCCCTCCTCTGCTTCTCCTGACCTCTTTGACCTCGTACCTCGTTGCCCTTGTTCCTCCAGCTTCCTCCTTCTTTTGGTCCATTCACGTACGTGACGTCACCCTCTTACAGGGTCTCTAAAAAGTAAAAAGATTCTTGGCAGCATTTTTACTTGCGCAGATACGGAAAGAGGATCTCGATTGACGCTACAGCTTGCGAAATATATGAGAATTTCCCATTTCCGATTATGGGATTTCCGTGGGGGGATACCGAAATACACTCTGGGAATACCGAATCAAGATGCTATTCACAAACATTCCCTTCGTATTCTCTTACGTTTCGAACTTCGAGAGACGCTGTAAAATCCTGCCACTTCCTGCCGCGAGACTTTCCAGATAAACCGAATATCGCATATCTATATGCAGACTGGCTTTTTGAACTATAAGTGCGTGACCCTTGACCTCGAGCGAAGATGGAATAGGTGTGATACAAGAGGTCATTCCCTTTGCTTCTCTCTCTCTCTCTCTCTCTCTCTCTCTCTCTCTCTCTCTCTCTCTCTCTCACTCACTCTCTTGGGTATTGTACACGGTTTTATCGCGAAGACGAAAACTCTAGCCGTCCTGGGAGAACAGTCGCTCGGCTACTCGTGCGCTCGGTCGGTAAAGAAGAATGAAAAAGAATGAAATGGAATAAAGGGGGCAAAAGAAAGTAAAAGAAATTGAAAAAAAAGATGCGGTCACGGAGAGTCGAGGAGCAAACAACCTGGCTATCCAATTGCTAAACTTTTGTCTAGTGGTTACGGAGACGTTCGGATCTGGAGCATCAATCGGGTTCTTACTTACCGACCGGGCAAATAATTCGATTTACTTTTTAATCATCGTTAAATCTCTTACGGGAAATAACGAGGCGACAAATTCGATTACAGCCTCCAAGTTCTGCTCTGGCTCTGACTCATAGCTAATGGTCACAGTGGTGGCTTCTTTCACGGTAGCCAACCTAACCTTTACTAACCACCACCACCCCCTCCCTTTCTCTCTCTCTCTCTCTCTCTTTCCTTTTCGATAACTCCATTTTCTAAAAGGGAATATAAGGTCTGGTCAAAAACCAAGGCAATTTCTTCGACCCAATTGCACTCACGGAATCGTCACTCGTAAAATCCTTCATCTTCCCGTTACCGGTAGCGTCTCTCCCATCCGTCTGGACCTCCAAGTATTCCAGTAACTTACTCGAACGTCCTTGAAACGAAGTCGAACTCATTAAGGATTCCGTCATTATCTCGATTAATTGGCACAAGACAGTAAACTCGCTATTCCAAGCACGCGCTACCCGAATTATACATTAATTCTCACCCCTGAGTTCTTGTCTCACTTTCTGATCTCCGCTTTACATCTTTATTACCGAAAGTTTATCTGCCAAAATTACGGCACAGAGCTATCACACGTAACTCTCGAAAATTAGCGAAAGTTCGAGGACGACCGTTTACCTCCTCGAGTAATAATTTATAATTCGTTTCCTTGACCTATTTTATTAATTCCTTCGATTAAAAGTAACCGAGAATGATCAAATTATAATGAATATAATGAAACACGAAGATCCTACCTAATTCCGTGCTCCCAGCGCAATATTTTATTATTAACGTCCTTTTTTCCGTAATTTCACTAAAAAAATTATCTTTCGCCTCTAATCGATATCTCCAGCCTCCTCCCATAATTTGATAACGCGCTTAAGCTTCGCGAGACAAATGAATATTCAGGGATGCTGGGAGCGACGTCGAAAAGCGTCGCGACGCCTATTGCACGATGCACGATAATAACCGAAGCCGCTTCTCTGGTTCTCAAAAGGATTCCCTTAACCCGATATCTTTACTGGCTGAACGGGAATCCTCGGGATTCCGGTTGTTAAAGGGAATTGCACTGTAAACTTTGACTACTCTCGGGAGCATTACGCGAAGACTGTAAACTATCTTCGCGGAACAACATTGCACTACGTAATTACAGAGCATCTCGTACATGCCTGGACCAAGCAGCATCCGTTGCTCTGTTAATCCCGTAACCTGAGAAAAAGAACGAAATAGTCTGGACGATTCGTATCAGGATGGAAGCGCCACTACCCCTTGGGTGGTGGGGGATTAAGAGGCCAACAAACGTAAAGGAACGAAGAAGACTCCTTCAGTCGTAAAGTACCTACGTCAGCCGCAGCCATTGCGAATTACACGGAAGAAGGGATGAGAAATTCACAAAGTTACTATTAATTATAATTATTAATGACGTGGACTTGGAATTGGTAAATATTTCTTTTTTTTTTTTTTTTTTTTTTCTCTTTCTTAGCCAACGGGTAAGGCAAGGGTTTTGGTGATTTTTGGATGACGTCAAAAATAAATCTGATTATTCAGGTCGCCGAGTGACATTGGACAGGAAGATAATTACTGCCAGTCACTGATTATGACGTTTGCGAATTACATAGTGGATTTGCTATGACAGCCTATTGTCCTACCCCCCTTTAGCGATAGGAGCTTTGACTGCCTTGACGTATCTAAGGGACGGGAAACGGGTCGCTATCTCTTAGGAATGAACTCTGACATGTGAACTTTGGTAGACTATATAGAGGCTGTCAGAGAGTATTTTCAAAATTTCGAGGTAATTCAATGTCTACTGTTCTTCTGCATTTTGAAGAACCAGGGAAGTGTCTTCTTATGTTACGTAAAGGGATGAGAGGCTTGCGAGACATTTGATATCAATTTTGACTTTTTTTTTTTTCTTTTCATTCGCAAGTGTTAAATTTTACCACCTAATAATATATTGACGACCCCTAGCTGTGTATTTATTAAGGAAACGAAAAAGTCACCACCACTGAAGGGATAGAATCACGGGTATAAAAATGGGAATTACGTATAGGAAATTGTATGCTGGTATCTTGGGTAAATGAAAAAAAAAAAAAAAAAAAAAATAAATAAATAATTAATGCATTCAAAGGGGATGCTGGTAATTATACAAGTTTAGTGTAGCCAATGTGAATATCTGTAATTAGACTTTAGATATAGCAGAGCTACAGGAAATAACTTTCTTTTTAGACGATCCGATAGCTGTGTAATTTATATATTTCTATTTGTCGCTTTTCTTCCTTGAAATACGTGTTGGATTTGGAAATGAGTTTTCATACTTGAATAGAGGGTCTCGTTTATTATACTTTATGTACGTTATAACATTATATCTGACATTGGTCTGGATTCGAGTACTTACCGTAGTAAATTTCGAATCAATTTCTTTTTTCTGTTTTACCTGAAAATCATAATATTTGTAAACTTTGAAAAAATTTATCGAAATGTCCGCAAAGTCCAAAACTGCAGGTTACGGGCGAAGAGACGCGTCGTATGAGAATGCAAGGAAAGTCTGAAGAGGACTGCAATGCAAACGCGGCTTAAGAGCCCCCTCACCCGCTTTCGATCGTATTCCTATTGAAAGTTTCAGCGACGATGGATATTTTCCAAGTATCATTTTCAACGGAGACACCAAGGGAATTTACGTTATTTACTAGCAGCGAGAATCCACAGAATCGATAAACATGAGAATCCATAAGAAAGTTTCTACTGTGCAAGTTTTGCGAATGGAATTTCCGAGTTTATGGAAATATGGAATGACTATAAAAAAAAAAAAAAAAAAAAAAAATATGCAATATACTACAACAGCGGAACGAATAATTTCACGTATAAATGACACGTGAAATATATTCTCCAAGTAAAGACAAAGTGTGCGATGGTCCAAAATTCTAATTACTAATAAAAAATAAGAGAAAAATTCCTATTAAAAATAAATGATTATTACATATAAAAATATAAAATTCCCTATAAGCTAGACATTTGCAGAAGCTGTCGCGCGGAAATGAATAAGGAGGGAGAATCTCGTGTTTCCTAGGGATTTTTATTTCTAGACGCTTTTCTGTCTTCCTGAAGAAATCTCGGTTTGCACTCAGATACAAGGAAGACGAAAGTTGAGGCTGAAATTCCGCCGCCGGCAACCTGGAAAAGTCTTAATGGATAGCATCCTACCTACCTACCTATTCAGGGACTTCCTGGGGGGAGGAACAAAAAAAAAAGACTTCCCCGACAAGACTTTTTGAGTGTTCCATACTTCAGCCCCAAATGTTCTCGAGATCCGGTGTAACGCGATGAACTTGGCTCAAAATTTTGCGCAATTCCAACTTTAGGAAAGGCGAAAGATTGAGCAGAGAGAAAGACGGAGAGAGCGAGAGAGAGAGAGAGAGAGAGAGAGAGAGAGAGAGAGAGAGAGAGTGAGGTGGGTTAAGGAAGACAGCAAATACAAAATTTAACATAGAAACAGAAACGGAACTGCACCAGGAAGCATTTCGAATCTGGAACTGACCATCCATAAAGACGAGCATTACGTTCGGTCCATAATAACAGCCTATTTATCTCAAAGGCTTAATAGCATTAACCACGGCTAACTTATGAGCGTGCAAGTATGATTATACATAATATATCTATACACAAATATATATACTATCTACCAGCCGCTTATCTTCCATATATAATTTCATGTGTATCTTGCAATAATTAGAATACTGCCAACTTGGCATATTTTTTCCACCTGCCAACTTTTCGTTTTGCCCACTGTCAATTTTTCAACCGTCTACCAAACATTTTTCCGACTGCGAACTTTTCACATTTCCAACTTCCTTCCCCCCTTGCTACGCTATTTGTAATTAGTAAAACTTAATAGAAAATCTTTTTTACGAAAAATTTGTATCTTTGTATCGTGACGTAATATATTTTTAGCTTCGTTACCGAACGCAGGACTAGCATTTGGAAAATCTCGATGCTCGATCGGTACAAGAAACCAAGTGGAGAGGTTCGCAGATGGCTTCTTCCAAGAGCAAATATAGAAACGCGACGCGTAATACGAAAATCCTCTTAAACGGACAATGGATTAATAGCAGCCAGTGCGAGCGATACAAAATCCTACCGCTGTCCACCACCGCAGTGTTTAATTCAGCGCGGGAAATTTGAATCCCTCGTTTACACGATCGATTCGCTTAAATAAGTATCGATCGTTGACGTGCGTATTAGGAAATTGCAAAATCCGCGAATTGTAGCACGCGCGTCCGATCGAGTGTGATCGGTGTCCCGGATTCTTTATAATTTTAATCCGACAACGGGCAATGATGCGTAGCAACCGGGATTTTACATTTGTTTCAGGAAGAAAATTGAATTGTCGATAACAAAGCCCATTCTCGCAAAGTGTGGGTTAAATTGAAACAGCCAATTAAAAGTTGTTCACGGGGTATCGTGCGGGTATCGTGCGGGTATCGTGCGTGCGGGTATCGTGCGTCCAGTCAAGTTGGCTGCTGCCAGCTGCGGGACGGAGACGCGAAGGTGGGGTAAGAGCGAAGACGAGGAGGGGTGGACTCCCTCCCGTTGGTTGTCAGTAGGGGCATGGCACTTTAGTGGCATCGCTTATGCGCCCCAGAGTCGATGCACGCAGGTCACTGGCGCGATGCCAATGTGTGAAACAAAGCTGAACTATGTAAAGCCTGCTAACTTCATCTTCACGGGTTAACCAACCGAAGCCTCGACAAGCACCGTCGGCAACCAAATCCCGACGAACTCGGAGTATTTACGGCGGATCGATGACCCGCTTTCCTCGAACGGCAAATTCGAAACTTACCGTATACGCGCCAAAGATATTGGCTCCAGGCTGCTCGTACGATGCTGGACGAGCCGATTGCACGAAGATACAAACGGATGACATTTTTTGGGCATCCTGTTGGGTTTAATAATTTTTCATTTTTTCCTCATATTCCTAAAAGAACGCTTTCATGGAACTCGTGTATTCCTGGTAAACACGGTTATAATTTACTCCTTGGTGAAAATGAGGTTAATTTACAAGAAGGAAAGAAGGGTGATCATCTTCGCTCGACTTTGCACGGCCGATCTCTTTATTAATTTTCCTACCGAGGGAAAAAGATGTCCTCCATCGCGCATGTGGCGGATACACGAAATCCTCTGGGATAATAAGTTTTCCTGTGTGCCGCTTGTCCGAGCTTTGTAGCTTTCGCGTGATGCTGATGCCGAGTCGAAATGAGATACGAAAGGGTCCAGAAAGTGGAAGAAGACTCTGTGGAAGGAATTATTACCAGGAGCAGCATCGCTACTACGTCTCCACGTGGTAGACATTTTTACACGGATTAGGGGTTGAGACTTAATTGAGTTATCTACCGCTCCCCCACCACCCCTCTCCTCCTCGTTACTCCTGCACCCTTCTGCCACTGCCCTCCTCTACACTCTGCCAGAGACCAAGTTGACGGGTCCACAATCGAGTAGTTGTGGACTTATATCTCAGCGAGTGGCCATTATGCAAGAAAACGGCCCAAGGTCGCTTTAAAAAGTTTATCGGCAGACTACGGTTTCCATCGGCCGTGACTCTGGGGAAATATACGTACCGATATATCAAGACTCTATTAAAATATCCATCATTGCCCGTAATTTAGCTGGAGATTAAACGCGACCTGCTTTTTACTGTAAGCTCAATCCCAACGGACTGAAGAAGATTATAAGAGTCTCAAACCGAAGGGAAGATCGAGCGTCGATAACTATTCGATTGGAAATTTGACCTGTCACAGATATCGGATATCGGAGATCAAAGAACTGTAATCCAAGATCTACTTCGGACCGGTATATAATGGTTACTCAAGGGATCTATATGTGTATGTATGTGTATATATATTGCTTTAGTATCAATTGCTCAAACGCTTCGTTTAAGGTATTACAGCCTCTTGTCAGCTCTGGGTTAACTAACCTTACTACAGACCACAGTGATGCTTAAGCAGGCTGGTATAGGCTGGCAGTCTGTAAGCCTTGGTCGCCCTTGGTCCTCCCCACCCCTCCCGTCTCCGCGCCTGGCACTCATTTAGTTATATTACAGCATGGTCGGTTACCTCGGGCCCCTCGTAATGGCCAACCAGGCTTCTTCCGTTGAAATATTTAACCTCGGATACTGCGGTCTCTCCTTTTTCCAAAAACAGACGTTTAATTGACCGCTCGAGAATATTTAACGTTTTTACGAGGGGGCTTCTTGCTTTATACCTTTTTATCAGTTTGAGCCTCCTTCTGAACTTTTACGGTTACACATAAAAGTCCCACTAAATTTTACTCCTTGCCTCGAAGACTCTGGACCCTTGAGAAGTATACGGAAAGAAAAGAAGAGAGAAAAGCTTCTAAAGGACAAGGGACTGTCCTCGAAAACTCCATGCTTTGTATCCTTACGAACTTCAAAAAAAAAAAATCAACGCATACGTTACACGAATTCAATTTATCACTTTTAACAGAAAAAAAAAGAAATCATTGTAAAACGCAAAAGCACGTTGACGTCGACGTCACTCGACCTTTCGACACGCAGCCCGAAGGCACGCGATTATTTCTTATCGGCCCTGAAGAAATTGCCGACGTCCTCCGGTGCCATCCAGTCAGCATTCCCGTAGGCTTCGGAAATAACCAGGAAGTTCCCGCAGGCCATTCGGCCATTTCGAAGACTTCCGGGTATCCGCGCAGCAGGACCCCAGCAGTCAGGCTGCATTAACCTTACGTAATGAATCAAGCGTGGACCTTGGCAGATGTGTAATTAGAGGAAAATTGGGAACGCGTACTGCGAGCATAATTCGGCACGTAAGTGTAGTGCTCTGTGCAAACTGAATTACCGCGAGACCAATAACGTTCTGGAAGCGATTTTCGATTGGTTTTCGCCGATACGCTATACATATGCATATGTCTCTCTCTCTCTCTCTCTCTCTCTCTGTATACGTACGTATAGATGTCCCTATAGGACCGACACACGCTCGCCTAATATTACCTAACCTGACTTTATTGTAACTGCTACCGATGTCGCTGCTGCCGGGATAATCCTGTGCGCGCAATTAATTTCCTATAATCCTAATCACTAATTAGCGAGCCCGATTGGAACTACGCGCGATATTCCACCGTAAGCGACGCCATACGTGTCGATTCTAATCATTGCTACGTATGCTGTTTTTTTTTTTTTTCGAGCGTTACGAATGGGAGAAATTGTGTATGACTTTTTCGGGAATGGGAGGTAAGGGGGCTTGATTATTTTATTGGCCAATTATATCACTTGATTAGCTGTTGCAATTAATTAGGCATCGCTCGATGCGGATCGCTAGGCAAAGAGCAACTTTTGTGTGTAGGAAAATAACTTGGGGGTACGTAGAAGCATTGTTTTTAATTGAAACAAATGTCTGTGAGCAGTTACGTATTAATTAACGAGGTATGGGGAATGAAATAAAAAATTGATCTCTGAGATAACCTTGAGATTCGGTAACGGTATCTCTTTATTAATTTGATTTTGTGAAATGATTTTTTTGAAAAAAGTTTTTCGGTAATATAGTGAACGGTGAAACACGAGTAGTGAAGCTTCTTAGGGGCACAAGTGGAATCATTCTGAAATCTTGATACTTTGGTACGAAGTATTTGCATATTATAAATGTCTGATGAGAGGAGGAAGCTCAAAGAAAAGAAGGGCGGTGGGACTGACCTCGGGCAACATTGTTGCTTTAAATTTTCCAAGTACTCGGAAGAAATTTCTGCGAGTGATGTGCACTGGTTATACTGATAATTATTAATCAATTTAGAGAATCAACCGTAATTATCAAGCATCAAAGTCTGATTGGTATCCCAATTGGCTATCCTATAGCAGTACAGTACAACACGGGTAATTTCATAAATAAACGATTTCATTGCCTTGTGATTGCGCTAATAGCATTGTATATGTATAATTATAAAAAGAAAAATTATTAATCATCAAGCATATCAATGAGTATGGTACATTAATTTTTCAAGTCCCATCCATTTTTTTAAATTAAATGTATCAAGAGCGGTCCCACGGTATTACATTTAATCAGCAAATTAGAAGTTATCTTTTTTTATTTTAGGAGCATGAGAGGGACCACAATGAGAGTACCAATCGGACGGTTGTGGGGGATGAGATGAAAATCTCTGATTTCCCAGGATGATCTTTACCAAGGGCTGATTAACCTTTGACCGCAGTCATGTCTCGTTGCATGAGTGTATATAAAAACGAGCCAAAGAGGAAGGTCAAAGTTGAGGACATTTTACAGGTGAAAAAGTTTTTGCTTGCGCAATACTAGCTGATATTAACACCGGCGAGGCGAATTGCCTCGATAAGGAGAAGTTTCTGGAGGGGTTAAGGCGCGTTGCTCGTGGTGGCATCAGCAGGGGTCATAGAATTTTATATGTTTTCTTCATGAGCTACGAGAAAAGGGGAGGATTTTAATAGTCAGTGAATCAAAGAAATTTAATGAATTTTTTGAAAATATTTTTTTTTTATGTAGGTATTACGTGTGCCAAGAGATGCAAAGTGAAAGGACCAAAAAATTATTATTAAACGTTAAATGTTGATAATGTAGATCTCTGTACTTCTCCGTATACTCGCCAAAAAAAATGTGATTCTCATTCACACAAGAGCTCATAAATATAGGAAAGGAAAACGAAGCAATGAAAATTTATGCAGCTTGCATACGAGACTTTAAACATTTCGCCGAATGCGAACAGTCAAGAGGCGTTAACGTTTCCGAGGATAATTATTCCATACTGTGCTTCATTATTCTCTGCATACCTAATTTCCGGTTTTAGCGGAATTTTACAGACTGCTTCAACTACCTCCTATAAAGCCAACCAAATGCCCTTCAATTAATTACCAACAATATCTGTTACAAAATCTCCATACAAGCAAAACGTGCGATTCGCAAAACTTCCGCAGACTCCAAAATCTATGGCGAGGAACACGTAGAATTCAATATGGACCATGCAGACTTCCAGCTAGTAATAAAAGATATAGGATTGCAATACCTTTTAGCCACCGTGCGGCGAATAAGCATGTTCGGCTTGACGCCGCTGAGCGAAGCTAAGGCGGAATGCCAGTATCGGAAATCTGTCAAAAAGTAATTAAATTTCGGACGAATAATTACGTATGCTGTCCATATGAACTTTTTTAATCTCCATTCTTTCTTCTTGTTCTATGACTTTTGCATTTTAGTTTATTAAATATCATTTCAAATGGTAGAAATAATTTTTTTCATTTTTTAGCACAAATTAATCGAGCAATAGTAACTATATTAATCGTACATACTTTTGACGAGCTCAATAAAACATCTTGCTCGTGATGCTCAGCAGAAGAGTTAGAGAGAGAGAGAGAGAGAGAGAGAGAGAGAGAGAGAGAGAGATAAAAGAATTCCAATCGGGTTGCTTGGAGAGCCAAGGACAATAAATGTAACTTACAATTTCGTTGGTTCGCAAAATATTGCAAAAGCGTTGGTAGATTATTTGTTTTCATTGAAATAATAACGTCAAGCAATTTAAATTCACAGACAGTTTACTTACAGCTCGTAATATTCATATTACCCAATAAAAAAAATTGAATAAAGAATTTTGAAATTCAGATCGAGATTCGCAATAGCACAGAAATTGGCAGAGCCTGTAACTTCGATTAAGAAATCCGATTTAAGTGCACATGGAAGACGCAGCAGCCTTCTGTGTATCCCTGTTATCGGAAAGTAATTTGGCCCTTGAAGAAGCCCCGTATTCAAAGACTCGCGTTATTAATGTATTTTGTATTACATATTCATCGACGCGCGATATTCAAATTTTTCTAAAGCCCTGTCAGCGGAGGATGCTGGAAAATCTTAAAGATCGAGCCCGGACGTGCTCCGAAGGATAGGCCCTGTCATCCCTTAAGGATAATGTGCCGCCCCTGTTAGCACTTTTTACCCCTGGCTTCGTCGCCGTTCCTCATCCAAAATCCCGAAAAGCTTTACGGTATTCAAATATTTCGCCAGAAACACACGTTGTCCAAATGTCGAAATGGATGTCAGCAGGTCTACCAATCCCTTAATCTCTTTTGTCATCCGTGTCCTGCACTTTGCCAAATAAAGTCTACAGTACTTTTTTTTTTTTTTTTTTTTTTTTTTTTAATATATATATAAGAATTCGTAAATCCTCTGGACGATACTATTTTTGTGCAGAGTAAAGACTGTCAGATAAATTGCCAGGTGCTATTCTGTGTCACTTAATCGATTTCCCGTTGCTGCACTCCAGTTGCGAATTCATTAACCCCCAGACTGCTCTGGCTGCTCTCCTGCCCTGCTGCCCGGTTAAAATGGTATTGCCTGTAGTCTCCCATGGGCAAATTTTTTAAACTTAAATTATACTCTGTAAAGCTAAACCTTTACAGTATCCCGCCAACTTAACGAATAGATGCATTTCAATGCATATTTATGTTAGCAAAGGCTGTCTTAAGATAATTCTCAAAAATGAATTAAGAAACGTCGCTTCTGATTAAAGACAGACAATGAGGTGAATAGATAATGGCACGCGCTGCGGTATAAAAATTATTGGCATTATTATTATACGTATTATATATTTATACGCACGAAAATGCTTCCCTTTGGCCTAATTTATATCAGTCAAATACAATGGCGCGGTTACATGTAATTCAGATGGAAAAATATTGGATCTATGATTTCTTGGTTACCAATCTGTAATATTGGGAACGACTTCATCTCCGAGGCTCCCTGTCAACTCTATTGATATTGGCTCTGTAATAGCCGCGACGTGACGTCATGTCATTTTCAACAGTGTCAGGGTAAAAAATCCTCGTGTCAAAATTAAAAAATTTCCAACGAATAATTTTTCTTCATTCTAAAGTCAATGGGCGATAGGATGATTTAAATTATAATGAGAGCAATAAAATGAATTATGATTATTTGACTCGAATCTTCGAATTGTCTTGTTTGACGGGAATGCGAATCTCCGAAGAGTAACGGAAACGACCGAGTAGCAGGGACGGAGAGGGAAAGTGCATGAATAAAAAAAAAATTGAGTGATTTCAGGCCGAGTCCCTAATTTGTCTTTGCCAACGCAGAATCTTCCTTTTCCCTGTGCGCGTTTCCTTCGGAAAACGCAAAAAAAAATCAGCTTGGCAGAATAGGAAAGCTCAGGCTTCGGGCACTTCGGGAACTTTTGAAGAGTTATAGGCCGTCATTTGTACATGTTTCCGAGGAAGGAAACGAGAGGGAGAGAAAGGCGCGTATCCATAGCGTCAAGATTCTGGCTGTACGTTTCGTCCCTGTTAATCCTTTTCGATTTCTTACCATCTCGAGACTTACTTACCCTCTTCCCTTCTTCTCTTTGCGTAATCTTTGTCAGGGGTGGTTTTATGGGGTGCGAGACAACGAAGGGGTGGGGGTCCTTAAATAAAAATGCGGATCAAATGGCGATGAGGTGACACAACGGATCAACGACGAGGGGGGTGGGGGGGTGGGGGGAGCGGAGAGGAAGGCTGGATTATGGGGTAACGACGAAGAGAGAGAGAGAGAGAGAGAGAGAGAGAGGGGGGGGGGTAGGTAGGGTCAGAGAATATGGAGAAAGGATAAAGGAAAGAGAGTCGTTTAAAGGGACTTTCTCGTAAATGTTCCATGCAGATAACCAGAATGCTGGGATGCTGGGATGCCTGTTCGAGGGAGTGAATATTTCGAAAGTCAGAAACGTTAGTGGCGCAAGAGGCTTTTCTTGAAAATTATGTAAACCACTGGAGCGTACGATGGCTGTCACTTCACCTAAAGCTTTAATATTAGACACTTTATACATTAACCCACCTTTAACCTCACTTTATTTGCCAATAATGCTTTGGCGCGACAACCAAGTTTCAAGCATTCTGGAAACTGAAGATGCGGAGTCCTGCGCGAGTTAAATTACCTGGAACAAGGCGAAGGAGTCTTTGCGGAAAGAAATTGACTGAAAGAAATTTTTGCCTTTATAGCTGTTAAATGCTATAGTCTGCAAGAATATGTATTACTTGCTACATTATTGATATATCTGTTAAGTAGGTCGAACGATTCTTGCTAGAGCACCTTAATCTGCCATTATATTAAATTGGCCTTGGAAGTGTATCAGGGAATTGGAATAAATATTAAGGGATGTTGAGGATTTTAAAATCTAGGGTAATTGAGGATCAAATCGTGGCCGATATCTTTTTTTTCATTTTTTTTACTCTCGTCTTATCTCTATATCGCACTCCTGCTATCCGTAGGATGATTTAGAATCGTCGTTTAATTTCTATTTTTTCCAACTTTCTGGTACACGATAAAGGAATTAGAATCGGTGAATTGAATTTGGTTCACAGATAAGTTCTTTTGTACGGATTCAATGAAGATGCATATCTCCCCTTCTACCAAACAATAGAAGGTTAGGATAAAAGGTTAAGAAGGAAATTATGGGGTCTCAGGGGAAGTTTGAAAATACTGAAATTTATTATCCAAATTTCTTCGATACGGTATTTAAATATTGTTACAATAATTTTTATTTTTAATATCACTTGTATATATCTGCAGTATCAGACATGTACATATATATTGTAAGCTTATTTGGACGATGTGGTTCTCCAGATCGTGCCAGAAAGGCGGCGGGTACGAGCAAGAATCGAC
>JARQTH010000730.1:136615-176494 GCA_030142595.1 Trachelus iudaicus | reverse complement strand
TAGAAGTAGAGAAGAATTAAGGAAATAGATAAATCAGAAAGTAAACAATGGCAGATAAAGAAATATAAGAGTAAAGACGCAACAGAAATGTAGGGAATAGTGGTGTAGAAGTAGAGAAGAAATAAGGAAATAGATAAATCGAAAAGTAAAGAATGGCAGATAAAGAAATATGAAAGTAAAGAAGAAATAGAAATGTAGGGAATAGAGGTGTAGAAGTAGAGAAGAAATAAGGAAAGAGATAAATCAGAATGTAAAGAATGAAATAAAAAGAAAGAAGGAAGTAAAGCAGAAGCAAATATAGAAAGAGAAGAAGTTTTGAAATGGATAAGAAGGGTGATTCCACGAGATCAGTATAGGAGACCGGCTCGAGGAAGAATGAGCGCTCAGAGTCCGGGCACTGCCTCGAGCGCTCCCCCCACCATCCGCCTACTCCCACTCGCCGAGTCCTGCGCGACGAACTTGCGCGCACTTAATTTTTGGAAAACTTCCAATACTTCTAAATACGCTTGGCCAGAATTTCCGATTTCTAAGTGTTAATATTTTACTTTATTGATTTTATTAATTATTTTAATGTTCCAAACACCTAATTTATTAATATTTCAATTTGAACGTAAATTATTTTCGATATTCCACAATTGCAATTCAATTTTTATCTACTCCATATATACTGTAACATTTTGATTTAGTCTCAATCTTATGCTTGGAATAAATTTGGAAATTAAATCAAGATCCAATAATATTTAGTGGCATTTGGAAAGCTTTATTCAGTTTTTCGAATTTTCAATATTTCTGTGGAACCAATTTTTTTTCTTCTTCTTATTCCTTTTTGGCTTTATGCCCTTATAGAGGGCCAAATGCCAGAAAATCAATTGCCACTACCAGGCTTCTGTACGAATGCTTCTGTCTTACCTACGTGAAGCTAGCACTGATGAAACAATTTTTACAAATTGAGGTGCCACACGGGTGTCAAGTTGGCAAAGCACTTTCTTAAAATGTCTTTAAAAATGTTTCAATAATAGGCTTTTTCAGTAGTTTTTGAGAAGTTCTATAGTTCCCGGTCTCGCTCTAAGGGTTGCTTTGGGAACCAGCGTCGAGTAGCGGAGAACCTCTGCCCGCCAAGCTACGCGTTCGCGTTCACGTTTATCTCGGCTCTGATGGGATTCGCATTGTCGACGAAGGCAATGATGACAAAGTCCTACTTCCAAAATCGCCGCCGCGATTTGGCGCCATGATTTTGGTTTCGCCTAAAACTGTAGCGTTGTGGATCTCCCTGCTCGTCTCTGGCAGCAGCGCGCGAGGATGAAAATAACATCGAAACATAAGACATACGCAATTCGAGAATAAAACGAAAGTCTAAGTCGCCATTGCATCGAGGAGAGAGAATATTGACAACGGAAAACACTCGATAAATCCGCAGCATTATGGCTAAAGGAAAAGGTACATTTTCTTTGCTATTACATATAACTATACATTTTGAGTTTGTAATTGGTTTTCTAATATGTCTTTTGATGTTATTATATAAATAATTAGAGTGCAATCGTTAGTCCATATATTCTCGTTCTGATTGGGGATGCTGATTGATTGACAATTATTTTTAGGTGGTGGTGGTGGTGGTGGTGGAAAAGGTGGAGACGTGAGTTATAGCATAGGATGTTTTATTGTTGTTGTGGTTATTTTTAAAAAGTTTCTTAAATTCTTCGCGTCTTTCCGTAATCCACTTTTTGTTACGATCGTGAGAAATAACGTAGGTAAATGAGATATTGTGAAAAACAACTTACAGAAAAAAGCTGCAGGTGCCGTTAGTGGCGCCGGCGCTAACGCTAGTTCCGGTGGTAAAACAGCTGAAGTGAAGCCCGATGGGAATGCCGGAAAGAAGGGCGGGAAGAAAGGTGGGTAATAAATAATAAATTATGCACTTTTATTTTGTTAGCAATCATTGACAGATGTTTATAATTTGTTACATTATCATTGCAGGCGGAAAGAAATGATACGTGCCGGACCGCAGGAAAATTTCAACATAGAGCAATAAGGGCGCGAAAAATATATTTAAATATCAAAGTTTTCCTTCGTCGCATTAAAAATCTTATTAGTCGCGCGCAAATTCATCAAGTACAATGATCAATCATCAAATTCATAAACAACTGTTAAACACGTATTTGATTAAAGCAGAGAAGATGTGCTTGTAGCATAAAATCATATAGGTTTCCTTTTCTTGTCATTTCATTAAGATTGATTATTTCAAATATCTTTAAGCTGACGTATATCACGGCGAAATACAGTACAGTGATCAAAAATAAGGATTAAATTTTTCTAAAAAAAGAAAACGAATTTCTTATCCATGTATACCGATTAGCATCTTAAACGAGTTCAGCATCTTCATTAAAAAGAAAACACGTCATATTTAACAATTATTTGCAGTATCATATCGACAGTCATTTTTTGTAACAATTTCGAGCAATAGCTACATTTTCTTAACTGATAGTTCAAAAATGTTTTCTCATGAGTTTACGACTTTACGACTTTACGCATGCTGATGTACGCACGCGTGTCGAATTCGCCTATAACGATATACGATATTCACAATAAAAATAATCACATTGTTCGGCTGCATCCCGAGAACGCGTTATCGGACACCGGAAGCTTGCGTACTTGCCGCCGGCGTATTTCCGGAAGTAACACTGTTGGTACCGCGCATGTCAAATGCGGATATAACAGCGTTGACAGCAACAGTCAGGACCATCAGCGTCAAGCAAATGTTGTTCCATATATTGGCTTTTCCTTGATCTTGTTGCTTATTTATATTGAGAGAGGACCCCAGCACGACGCAAATAATACCTTGGATCAACTGATGGAGTAATTGGATAACGGAAACAAAAAAGAAAAAAGAAAAAAGAAAATATAATAAAATGCGAGTGTCAACTGAAGATAATTAAAATAGAACAAAATAAAGATGGTTCGATGTCTGAAAGAATAACGGTGAATATAAAGTAAAAAAAGTAATGGGAGACATCTTCTGGATCTTCAATGGATATATCGTAAGATTACAGGGATCTGGAAACATTGAAATGGGATAATTTTGGTACAGCAGGATCGAAGCCGAAAGTCATTTTAACGACGTCGCAAAAGGTGGCGCCAGTGGCGACTGCCAGAGCGGCGTGATTAGCCAACTGGACTCGTCGAACAGTCTCGTTCCGTTTGAGGTCCAGCATCGCCAGCAAGACACCCAAGATGATTCCCAGAATCTTATCTCGTAACGATCGACGATATAACGATTATTTTTATTTAATGACTCGGAAATGCAAACGGCCCGATCGTACGACTCGATTCGAATGTCTGTTCTTTATTGGTTACGTTTCCTCCGTTCTCTCGGTCCTGTGTGTCAGCAGTTGGAGCGGCTGATTACTGTGCTCCATACCGAAACCGGAAACCAGCACGTTCACCAGACTGATCAGAAAGACACCGACGAGGATCAGATCGTTTAGGATCAAGGCGGCCCGATGATCCCTCTCGCGATTGATGTCTAATCCACCGACGATTAGATAGAGTATACCCACGACGGCCTGCGCAACGTATTTTTCTCTGATTTCCGGCTGAGCAACGATCGGCGTCCGCGCCTGCGAATTGATCCAATTGCACCGA
Organism: Trachelus iudaicus; assembly: GCA_030142595.1. NCBI lineage: Eukaryota > Metazoa > Arthropoda > Insecta > Hymenoptera > Cephidae > Trachelus > Trachelus iudaicus. The sequence goes on along the minus strand of JARQTH010000730.1, from coordinate 172,855 downwards.
ACTTCCGGTAATGCACGTATATTTATCAAATTGAGATCCAGATCCGAACGAATCGTTTCACCGTTTAATTTTGCCTTTCGAAAGATTCTAAGCCTGCGCAATCGTATCGGAGGATAACAGGGCTGCCAATCCCGTCGGATCGAAGGCAGCGATCAGAAGATTGTCCAAGAAGACGACGAAGCTTAGCGTCACTCTCAATCGTCCGATCCACTCAACGGAAATAGCGTACTTGGCGTCGTCCATCCTGCAGTCTCGCATTAGGTTTAGCGAGAGAGACAGTAATCCCGACAGGATCTGACCTCCAAAAAAGTATAATCACTCTTTCTCTTCTTATCTATTATTTCATACGTTTTTAGCTTAACGAGCGTTTCGAGTCGACAATTGGACCAATTGCAATCCGATCACGAACTAATGAACAATAACTATTATACTTAAAGATTATAAAACAGCTCTTTCATTTAATTGGTGCATCTTGAATTGCTTTGCTGTACACAGACTATATGAAAATTAATAATATTAGTTAAATGATACCTGCAATCCAATGGAGACGCATATCAGCGACAGCATCAAAATATAAAATTCATGTTGAGTTCCGACCTGTAAAAAAAAAAAAAGTATAAGTACGTAAAATTATGTAATTTTTAAAACATTTTTTTATCAATGTCTAAACGCCCAACTTAAAAGCGTATCGATCAAGATTCTTAAACGGCATTACATCTTTGAATAGCAGTCGATATAAATTTCTCTTGTGACTTAATGACAAATCATTGGATTGCACGATCCGAGTGTTGCGTATATTGTGGCTTTGTTGTCAGTCCTTTTTTTTCCTTTAATTTCCTTGAAAATAATCATTAATCGCAAAGCAAGACAGGAGGCGCAGATTTTCACCTACGCTCGAGTAATTTCTACGCTCGAAGAGATTTGACGCGGTAGGGTGTAAAATGAAAAAAAAAAAATTCAACCTAATTATTGCCAATACCAATTAACCATATCGAACGATGAATCTTACCTGCAATATGTATTTTAGCTGGGATGCATTGGCAGTGAGGAGGGCAATGTCCAGCATACCCTGTGCAATTGTTTTCTTTGTTGCGTAACGATTTGCATCGAGCGATTTGACCTTTGAAGAAAGAAAGAAAAAGATAAATTTCACAATCAACGATTGCATCGATAATAACCAAAGGTTTGTGTAACAAGTATCAGAGACTTACAATAGTCTCCGCAATGTCTAGTATGGTCATTTTTGATTTTTTAGTATTTAATCTGCATTCGCTAATGATTCCCAGATTCGTATGTACGAGTAAATAAATAATAAAACAATAAACAACCGTTTCGATCTTGACAGGTGAAGCAAGGTAACGCGACTGATTCGATAAATGAATTTTGCTGGCTTGAGCAATGCACTATGGGTGGGAATTGAAAAAAAAAAGTGAAAAGGACAAAGAAACTGGAATGATTTCATCTCGTGAGGCGAAGTGTGGTTATACGCTTTCGTTCATTTTGTACAGCATTTCTCGTTTTTCGATGACGTGTTGTCCAGCCTCCAACTGGATTCGAAGCCAAACAGGACATGCGATGAGGTCATTGCATCATTCTGCATTTAATTATAATACAAGCAACCGAACTTGATTTTACCGAATTGTTTGCGAATTTGATCCACAGTTACTTGTGAGTCATATTTGTGAGCTAAATTTCGCAATCCGATGATTTCAGTCAAGTAAAAACTCATCAGCACACAACAATAAAGATATAAAAATAATGATCTACGTACATCCTTGGTAAAAAATATTGTCGTATTGGAAACATAATAAAAAATGAATAAATAAAACAACTGATGACTTAGGATTCAGTGATTGATAGTGTCTTATCTGCTTTGGTATCGTATTAATGGAAGACAAACATTGTTGAATAGGTGCGTCGGGTCTTAAATGAACGCGATTAAATGACTCATTGAGTATCTATATTTTTCAAAAGATTTAATCAGTTCTTTTGTCCAGCGTATAGATTGATATCTCAATTGCTTTATGCTTTGTTTGATAAATCTTTTATTCTTACAATGTCGATGATGGTTCTCAAGTTAATGTCGGCCTTGTCCTGCTTCTTAGTCTTTTCGAATTCAGGATTTTCCGTGAGACGTTCCTTGCTTCCTGAGGCTGTCTCGTTGTTCGCGACTGCGATATTTTCAACGGCATTATCGAACCTCTGCGAGTTTCGATTATCCACGATCGATACACCGAATCCTTTGGAGTTTCGATTATCCAGATTGTCACTGGTCGTCGATTCGTAAACTGCGATTTCACTTTCTCGATGAACATTGTCTTGAACGTCACTCGAACTTGTCGCCGGCACTTCCGAATTCGCACGTGATATTCTAGCGTTCGAGAATTCCATTACTTCTGGTTCGTTTCTAAAGCGTTCCTCCGTCCGGCCCGCCGACGTTCCGTGAATCGGTTGGGACGGTTTTGATTTTTCTAACGGATCCTCGTATATATCATCGAAATCATCCCCGCCCGAAGCCAATTTACCAAATTGCGACGGTTTCAAGTTATTTTCAATAACTACTTTCGAACGCGACATGATTCGCCGTAGGCGCAATTATCCAAGTTAAATGTTCGGTTACCCGTTCCGATGTTTTTTTTTTTTTTTCTTTCCCGTAAATTACTAAAGACTCTCACTGTCATCCGTTTATCGAAACGGACAAGAGAAAATTTCAACGTTTACTTATGCAGGAGATAAAAATATTTGAATTAGCCAATCCCGGTTTCGGAGAGACTGTCACTCCTGCACCCGTTTCTTCTCGACTGATTGGTCGGATCAACAAGCCACGCGACGATTCGCTACTGTCGCAGGATTCGAAATCGCCACTCAACCTCCCTCGCTGCCCCCTTTTTTTTTTTTTCATTTGTGTCTTCGCGCTTCTTTCGCTCGAACCTAAGCTTTCTATTGTCGCAATATAACGGTACTTTAACTGCTGAAGTAGCTTGAGCTAAAGATTATGATTTTGCGATAGCTGTCAATCACTCGATTAGATAACGATAGCACGGTGGAATGGTGAGAAAATAAAAATATCACGATTGCCTCTTGGCAATCGATCAACGATTTACGCGAATGTAATCTGATACGAATTCTGAGATTCCTGAATAATAATACTTTCACAAGAATCGCGTTCTCTATTGCATAATTTATTCTCTCGTCGATAACGATTTAACCTAATTTTGTCACATCATTATAAATTCCTCGTGTAACTATTGCACAATTCCTGAAGCGATTCAAGGAAGTTTGATTATTTCAAGCAAATCACTTCCTATCCAATTCCACATGATTTGCAATTAAATATCTTAACCCTCGACTTCCACAAATATTTTTTAACACCAGATTCCATAAGAAGAATGAAGACTGACGGTAAAAATAGTTTAATCTGTCCTTCAGGAGCTTCCTGTTTGATTTTTTTAACTCTCTACAGCATTGACATAGAACAAAAAGGATAAATGAAACTTAGTGTCCTATGCAAAGTGCGTCTCATAGTCAAATGTAAAAAATTCATTCATTCTGCAGTAAAGATTGTAGATTACAGGTTAACGTACAATATTGGACTTCCTGGGCGTTTATCGATTCCCAATAATAATTGCATAGCCGTATTAAATAACTATTAATCATGCCAGGTAACATGTTTCAACTACAGTTACCTTCCACAGAGCGTATATGAATCTATAACTATTTCATGAACATCTTTGACCCTGACATAGAAGACAGAGTTCACCTAGATACGTATATGGGAAATGACGCAGAGATATCGACTAAACGTAACATAAAAGAACTTGTAAATATTTCCTATACACTTCTTTAGCTTGGATCAATAACGACCAAGGAATTAAATGAATAAAAGTACTTGCCGGAAAAAGGAGGAATAAAAAAAAAGCAAAATCAAAGTATGACTGAGTCAATTAAAAAAAAAAAAAAAAAAAAAAAAAAACGAAATCCATCTATCGTAACAAAAGCTTACTTACCCCAGACATATTTCCATTTTCAGCATTCATCGGTGACACAGTGGTGGTAGCCATGACGGCGATGATTTCGATAACTCGTAAGCGAATAAAAATAAAATACACCCAACTGGGACTCTATTTCGAAAATCCGCCCGGGCACGACTGACCTAATGTTCGCGAAACCAGATTACGAATTAAAATAACGAAAACGATCGCAGCCGAGCGACAAATATCACTCGCCGCAAGATGCTCGGGCAGCCACCAACTGGATAGTCTTACTACAGTCCGATACCGATTTTATCTAGCAGGTATATATATATTTAATGCCGAGGCGTACTGTATCACGAATCGTGGGAAAAAGCCCGCGCTCTTTCGACTCTGCCGATTTATTTACCGTTGCATAGTCCTGCGACCGTCCCCTCGTACCATTGGTCAGTTCACTCGAGATCAAATTCTCAATAGAACTCGATGACTTTCACTGACACCTTCCTCGATGGAAACTGGCAGCTGGAGGAAACGACCAGCGAACCAACAACCACCGTAGGATGCCACCAACTGCAGGCAGGATCGAATGTTGTGCACGGGAATAGTCATGGCAACGGATAAAATCACCCGGTATAACCAATTTATTGGTTAGGAACTGACAACTGGTAACCGACGTTCGTCCGAATTATCGCAGACGTCCGGTTGTTGCTGAATCATAAAAACCGATCCTTTCGTTAGAACCGAACAACAACTGATAGCACTGATAGCATCTTTTAAACTTTCTTCAGGCTCCCAGGGTACCACCGACGTCGATTGACGGTGTTTCGTCATTGTCGGAAATAACCTTTTGATCATCCCGCATAATTATGACAGAGGCAAATAAACGTAGTCAATATTACTTGAAACACTGTACATTTTTTTCATCTGTTTTTGCTTTGAATATTTTTAATGTAACTGTCGCTTACTATTATTCTCAAAGCAATCGTGTCCGACGGTGCATCGGCTTGGCAAAGAATTTTCATTTTTTTTTCAGCCATAACCTCACTGTCGTATTTTATCGTTTGCTTAGGTGTAGTATCTTTTATGATCGATCAATCGAAATAACGTACTGGAAATATCTGATATATATGTATACGCATTTCATAGATATTCTTACAAATCAACGGATACACTCTTTCGTACGAATGACCATTCTAAAACATCTTTTTATTTGTATTTTCTAACTGCGTTACAGAACCAACACTGCATCGATTATTTTCGCTCGAGGAACCAATGGTAGACCGCGAGTGTCTCGTGAAATCGGACATTTTTCTTTTTTTCTTAAACTTTTCGAGTCCGTCATATTTTATATTCAGTACTACAAGATTACTCGATAGACTATAATGCCGTTCGCTTAGATCACACATGACGCTTCACTTATCCCAAAATCTTTTCTTTTTTATTTCACACTTTTCCACTGTCTTAAGCAAAACGCCGTTGGACACCATAGGACGGGCGCTTGGTCGGCAGCGCCGGACTGGAAATGATTCGTCCAAGGTATTCAATGATAATCACTTTGAATAATCATTTCGATCATCGTGGACGAGGCAGTCGCGGTATATAATATTTCGAAATGGATTGCAGTGTTTCACGATAAAGTTCATTCAACTCCGATACACTCGAACGCGCTTCGAACGTGTCTCTTATTTCCGTTTGTGCGCGAACGAAAGAAAAATCTTAAAGACGCGATGAAAAGAAATTTTACGTTTTTTTTTTTCTTCCGGTCACCATATCGAGTCTTACAATTTTTTAAGCACTCGGAGACACCGACGATCGATCGATGACATTGTTTTCTTTGTTTCTTTTCTTTACACTTAATCATAAATTATATAGGTTAAAAATTGTGTCTTCGCGGTGCAGTGCTGAAGAGTGGGGATTTACTTTACATAGTAGGTACACTGACTCGAGGAGGTATACGCAGTCGATATAAAACAAAAAAAAATAAAATAAAATGAACTGAATAACAATTAATAAAGTCCGCGACGGCATAGGATTTTTTTCTTCAAAATATCTATGAACTCCAGGTGCATGGGATTCGACGATCCTTAGATTCAAAGCGCAAAGGAATCCGTAAAACGATACGATAAACTCAGAGAAAAATTGCTTGGCCTTTGAGTAGCTGCCATATGACAATTTGTTGAATTTGAAAAATCATGAAAAACGAAGAAAGCTTTGCGCGATGATAAGCTGTTTGGTTAATCCTAATGCATTGTCGGGAAAATAATGAAAAGATGGGGTTAGTCAATTTTTTTTCAACGAAATACTAATTGTACTTATGCACAGTCCGAGACATATGTGGCCTGGTCAACGATATAAAAAAAAAAAAAACTATCGAAAAAGTCCAACTTTCTAAAATCTACAACGAGGAAACAGGCTTGCCTTTGGAAAAAGAAACATTTAATTTGACTTTTCTCAAAACTTTTCTCGCTGGTTATCGTTACTGTGGACACAACGAGCGGAAAGTCTTAACTAATCATAGGCCGTTAACTTGAGGACAGAAAAAAGAAAATGCAATATCGAAAAAGAATATTTTGCGAGTGTACGCGTCTCGCTTAAATTATATAATAAATCGCCAAGTGGCGCCGTGTAATTCGGTTTGCAACGTAGAAAGAAATAGTATTCCGCGATGCTTCAGGTATAAAGTAATAAAGGCGATCGTAAAATTGCGCATCTCGTTTCCTTTTTGCGCCACGAGAATGCGCTGGTTACCTCAGCGATCACAGCGCCAAGTGCGGCAAGAGTAATAAAAAAAATTGTCAGCCTATCAGCGTTTCACGTGAACCGTCGTTCATCCTGTGCCTCTTCAAAGGGTTTCCTTACACCCAAAGAGGATATGACTATTCATCTTTACTTATTTCCTTTCCATTTCTTTGCCGTTGCAAAAGACCAAGCAATGAATGATTCAATTGACCTTGAGTTGGCTGATTAATTGGTCTCCAGTTGACTCTGCCAGTAATGCGCCCGCATCGAGAGTCACTGATTGTTGCTCGGCTTTAACGGCGTCTTGCAATGTATCGCGTCTGGAAATCGCTCGTGGTAACGTTCCAGTCTTAAGTATTTCACAGTCACCAAGCTGCCTGTAAAGATAAAATAAAACCAGATTCAAGAACCTAAACCGACACAGTAGTAGCGAGGGCGAAGAGAGAAGCATCGAATATTTATAACTCACTGTCGAACCACCATCCATGAAGAGATCTGTAGGCCTTTCCAGCATCTTCCTGAGACATGCACTTCATGTAAACGCACCCTTCCCGGCTGCCACGATCCACTCTGATATGAAGAATCTTCACTCGGTCACCGCACTTCTCTAGTATGGCGTCCTGGACCTTAGTCTCCCAGTCTTCCTCGAACTCACTGTTATTCCAATCCGTCCCATCGATATTCAAATTAGCCATCCAGTCGAATACCAATATATATATGAAAATTTACTGTACTCACACGTCAGGGTCGAACATGTGTCGAATCTTGAGGCACGGAGTCGGTGAACACGTCAGACTATTGACAGAACCTTCGATCGTTTCAAAAGCCTGTCCTTGCCAGACTTTTGACTTTTTATTCGCGCACTGTGATACCTGCGAGTTGGAGACGTTCAGGTTGTTGCTCGGCAGCCAACGCCACACGTGAAACTCCTCGCCGGCCACTTGTTGCACTTCTCTTCTGACACTGGTATCATACGTTTTAATTATTTTCAATTTCTTTTTTTTTTTTTTTTTTTTTAATAAAATAATATAACCATGGCTGTTCTCCTCACCGAGACTCATTCTCGTCCAAAAACGTGACAGCCTTCTCCCAAATACTGGCCATCTTCTTGCGATCCTTGGGCGGTATCAGCTCATCCCGGACGTGATTGATAGCTAAGTACGTTTCCTGGGTGGCACCAGGACTGGAGGTTACAGTATTGTGATGATGAGCCTCGATCATGCCAATGATGTCGCTCACCAACTGAAAGACTTCCTTTTCCGAGCGCTTTTTGTATCTCAGATACCAGAGTACAGATTTGTGCGTGCAAATAACTGCCAGGGCGCCTGAGAACATATTTATCTTTGTCACGCGACACCAATAAAATTGCGAGCCAACGACTCGAGCTCGGTTCGCTCGGTCGATTCGTTAAAGCTAAGTTAAATCAACTTGGAAAAATTATACAAGGGGTGTCAAACTAATTTACTGTAACAATCATATACATGAATACATGATAAACGAGAACATGTTATTCGGCCGTGGCTAATCGGGTAATAATGAGTCAGTAAGAAATTTACCGATGGCGACGATCAGCAGGGACGAGAAGACCGTGTAGATTTTGTTCTTGATGAAGCACTGCATCGGAAGATCAGGATTCAGTATTGCCATACCGATATTTCCATCGACGCGCGACAGCACGACCTTCTCCTGAAAATTTTATTTATAAGTCACCCGACACTCCTCTTGTTACCGGTTCAAGCAAAGATGATTAAGACTCACCATCGAATCTAAGACCTGACCAGGGCCTTCGGCGTTCACCTCGATAAGGGATATTCCCCATTTTGGATTGTTCATCACGAGCACTTGGGCGTTGTTTAGATCATTCTCAATTTGAAATCTCAACTAGAATGATACGGATGCTGGTGATTATAAAATTTTATAAGCGTATTAAACTATATTTACCACTTGGTTGGTGAACATGTTGATAATCATTTCGTTCGTTAGGTATGGCACTTCGTTGGTATTCTTGCAGGTAGCTTCTATAGCCTTTTTTGTTAAGATTGGTTGAAGCCTCTTAAGCAGGTCCAAAACATCCTCCAGGTTCTCTTGCAGAATACAGTTGTCACCGGGTCTGGAGTGGTCGGGATCGTCCAACAAGCACAGAGGCACGTTGCTGTCTATAAATTGGAAATCAATTCTACGGTTAATTGGACAGTCTGTAATTACTTATTCAACTTAATGTTAATTCTTTCAAACGTTTAATTTACAGCTTGGCTCGATATACCTTTGTTTCATTAGCTCAAAGTGTTTCGTAGCTTCGACAATGAGAGACAATCTTTCATTGACTCGACAGTTGGTACCCTCTATTCAATTGTAATATTTTAAACAGCATGACTCGTAGCTCGATATTTTTAAAATAAAGAAATAAGAATGAAAAAGTATAAAACAATATAGGGTACCATTTTTATCTAAGCGGAAGTATAAAAAAAAAAAAAAAAAAAAAAAAAAAAACGTGAACGCAGGGAAAAGGAAATGAAAATGCTCAGACCGATATCACCACAATGTATAACATTTATTGTTCACATTTAGAAAAGAAATACATCGATGATGGGTAATCTAACGACTATATATCTCCTATCGAGCTGTATTAAAAGGAAAATTTTTAGACCCTGAACCCCCGGTTAGTGTTAGGGAATTATTAGAAATAGAAAGATTATACTGCGTAACAGATCATTATCGAGCCAAGAGTTTCACTTCTCATTTGCCTAAATGATAAATTAGCTCCACTCGATTCCATGTAAAGTCTAAGATTATTTTGATCAGCCATATCCAAGTATGGAGATTTCATGACAGACAAGTTCTGTGTAAAATTAGAACAGATAAATATTAACGCACACTTCATTGTTAGCCACGCGATTCTTGTCAGTAGAAAAATTCATAAGAGATTATTCGGATAGTCATGGACACGCTATACACAGTTTTAAACGTGTGACAGATCAAAAGAGAGACAGAGAGATAAAGACATTAATAAACTCTAGTTAAAAGATTTTTCATTATTATTTCTGCTTGTGACATTTATACGTGCATACCTCCCCAACATTAAGTAATACGGCGGTGGATTTTGCTTTAACCGGAATACCTACCCGGTGAAATTGCTGGTATCTCTTCAGTTTTGCTACCGAGGCCGAGGTACATTATCGCCAGTAATCCAAAGAAAAGGGCCAGGACAACCACCAGGACCATGGACACCATGTTTTGATTATTCTTCGCCTCCTTGGTCTCCGTTGAAGATTTGAATGTCCTCACGATGTCCCTTGGCTTCTCAGTGGGTGCAGTCGCATACCTTGAGCTCGACAAGGGTTGTCTAAATAATTTAATTATTATTTAGTACGGTGCCTCTTATCGAAATCTGTCACATGTTTAATTCTACGAACCTTGTATTCGACGTCGTGTACGAGGATCTCAGTGATGAGAAATGACCATTCGAGTCAGTTTCCTTAACTTCATTTAAAACTGGAGATGGCGTGTGTCCAATACCCGGATCTACAATAAATATGATTTTACGTTGTGCCATACTTAACAAATGTGTTATTGCTAAAGAATTTTGTAAAATGAAAAAGTAGATTTAGAAAAAGTAGTAGTTAATAAAGTGTTTAGAAAAAATGAAAAATGTCAGAGATTATGTCATGAGGAATTTTGTAAATAATTGAAAATTAAACATTCGTTATTAAGATACTCACTCGTTAAAGATGATCTTGATACCGAAGGAAGATTCGCAGTGGTACGAAGACTGAGCCTTCTTGTAAACTCAGACAAATAAGGAGTCTCAAAATTAGACAAAGGATTGTCCTTGTTAGAGTCCTCTCGTATATAGAGATCTTCCTTCATAGGTTGTATAGGCGAAATATTAGGTTTAAACGGTGGGGCGACATATTTATCATCTAGAGTCGTGCGAACATGAGGCTGTGCTCTCCATTCGTAAGGATCAGCAGAGGCACGGTCTTGCATTTTAGAATCGTATTGCTTTCCATGATCTAATCCGAACTTGTTAATAGAATATGTTTTCTCTCCCTCCTGAGCAATGTCAGAATCAGATCCTGTTTCCAAACCATCGGTGGCACTTAACTTGTACGATCTTGACATTTTTTTCTGTATACTCTTTGTGACAGATTTACTAATTAGTTCGGGAGAGGCTCGACCATAATCCGAACCTAACGAAGCCTGGTTGTCAGAATTCCTTGACAGTGACTTCACAGGACGTTTGACCGGACTCCTTGGCACTGTCATTGTAATGGGAGCAGTTGGTGCCGACGGAGGTGGAGGCATCGGATTTGCCAATGTTTTTCTTCTATTCGAGCTTGTCTGTTTTTTCGTAGGAATTGTATTGGATGGTGCATCGTCGTCGGTATCGTCGCTGCTGTACCTATAAAATTTTAAACAAAATAAAAATACCGAACTTTTTCGTCAGACAGACATTAACAAAACTTCAGCATTTATAAATAGTATAATCGACACAACGATTCTCTGTGTTACGTGTCTCTGAAAATAAATATAAACGATACGGCAAGTTAAGAACTTATTTCAAATATGAAATAATAAGTAAAACAGCATATATAATATTACCTAGCAGCAAGTGAATGCCGCGAGCCAGTACCGCCGCGTGTCTCGATAAGATTCTTCAACTTCTTCACGAGGATCTTTCTTGTGGTCTGGGTGACGGGGCCGACAGGATATCCGTATTCGGCAAGCTTGCTCCGCAGCTCCGAGTCACTTAATATTTCCACGGACATTTTTGTTATGATTTTACCTCAATTTGCAGTTGTTCCAATAAAAACGGTCAACTGGACGCTCCGAACACCAAGGGTTCAGCTTCCTCTTCCAGTTCAGCGCGTACCAGAAATCAACATGAAGAGCGACGCGGTTATCGCGCTACGACCAGTTTTTACGAATTGCACCAGACTATAGCAAAGCACTCGTTTTCACGATTCTCGCGTCTTGGCGTAACCGCCGCGCTCCGTGTGCGATCACGCAGCTTTTATTACTATTATACACAAGAGCGATTTCGCGCAGTCGCCTCGACGATACCTAATCGCTCACGCCACGCACTAGCCTTTACGAATATTCGGTTCCTTCCATTGGAGCCAAAAAATGGCGCACTTTTCTAACGGCCGTTGAGGCGCGTCTGTTTCGTCAACGTTACATTTCCATTGAGCGATCGTATGCTGCTCGAATGGAAGCTGCCGATTGGTTGACTGGCGCGTTAATGGGAATAGCTTTAAGCTACGTATGCATGAACGATGTATTACGTGCGCAGAATCTAGGGGAATGTGTAATAAAACACTAGACATAAAGAATGCATTAACCACGAAGTTACTTTTAAAATTGCAAAATCATAGCAGAGGAGAAATTACTGATCAAATTTGAGTTAGATAGACTAAAAAGATCCTGCCATGGATGCTGGGTATAATGATATGGTTTGGATCGCGCGTACCAAGGTCTGTCCGTCACGTTTTATTCCCATCAGAAATGGCGAGACGGATGAACGTTAATTACTTGATACTTAAGATTTAATAAGGATAAACCTTAATACTTAATACGATCGCTGTTGCGTTGTGCAATACAGAGATTTTATATTCTCGTTTTTCACCGGCCCCAATGCTGACAGATGAACCGAAGTGTGTAATTTCGTGATTTTTCACTATAACAAAAAATATCCCTAGTAAAATTCATTGCTAATCAGGGTTGCCTCCGCCAACCTGTCAAAAGGCAGTAAAATGGATATCTACTGGGCGGTCAGGGATTAGATTTCTAAGATGTCCTAATTCGATGAAGAGTATATTACAATTACAGTAACTGAGTCTGGTATACGAGAGAAGAGAATTTCACAAGAAAGTTGAAACCATTTTGATCCGTTTTGTTCTTGCAAATACCACAGAAATGGCTCTCAAAAAGGTCAAGGGTAACTTTGAGCGAATGTTTGACAAGAACTTAACTGATTTGGTGCGTGGTATCCGAAATAATAAGGAGAACGAAGTAGGTACCATGTAATTTATTTTACATAATTCCAAGAATTATTAGGTCCAGCTCTCTTGGAATATAAACTTTTACCTCGCAGTACTTCACCAGCTGTTTTCTTATAAAGTAATGTTAAATGACTTATCTTTACAGGCAAAATATATCGCACAATGTATGGAAGAGATAAAACAAGAACTTCGTCAGGACAATGTTGCTGTCAAGGCAAACGCAGTAGCCAAGCTCACATACGTATGCAACGTGTATTTCTTACTCCTTTTCATTACGCGCAATTACTACTTTGTATTTATGTCTTTAGCTCCAGATGTTGGGATATGATATAAGCTGGGCTGGCTTCAATGTAATTGAGGTCATGTCTTCAGCAAAATTCACTTATAAGCGCATTGGATATTTAGCCGCAAGTCAGGGTTTTCATGCAGACACTGATGTAAGCACTTTCACTATGCACAAGATGATATTCAGAAAGTATATTGAAAGCTGGTCAATGATCCCATGACCTTTGTACGAATATATAATTTTCCGATAAGAATGAGAGTCTGACCTATGAAAATGCTAGATTTTGCTTATATATCAATTAAATTTTTGTAGCTCCTTATGCTGACCACAAACATGATTCGCAAGGATCTGAACAGTCAGAACCAATATGATGCAGGATTAGCACTGAGCGGTTTGTCCTGTTTCATAAGTCCAGATTTAGCTCGTGACTTGGTCAACGATATAATGACATTATTGACATCAACGAAACCATACTTACGAAAAAAAGCAGTTCTAATGATGTACAAAGTATTCCTACGCTTTCCTGAGGCACTGAGACCTGCGTTCCCCAGGTTAAAGGAGAAGCTGGAGGATCCTGACAGCGGCGTCCAGTCAGCTGCCGTGAATGTTGTTTGTGAATTAGCTAGAAAAAATCCTAAAAATTATCTGAGCCTGGCACCTGTCTTCTTCAAGCTGATGACAACCTCGACAAATAACTGGATGCTTATCAAGATCATCAAATTAGTAAGTGATTTCCTGTTCCCGATGTATCGGTTGTTCGTTTCTTTTAGAAACACGGTTTTCACATTAAGAGACAGAAAAAGAAACAAGCAAAATAATATTCGTCTTGTTTCACGCGTTCAGTTTGCCATCGTAACGCTGATCGAGCCAAAAATGGGTCGACGTCTCACTCAACCACTTATAGATTTGATATCAAGGTTCTCCATATCGATTACGCTGAATTATCGCGCGTAGTGTATCGATTTGCTGAATATTTAGTGCTAGTAAATGTAGTTTTTATTGATCCAAGATATATCTGTAACATAATGCGCGATAACGAGTGCAGCTTGCAGGTAAAGTTTCAATCACAAGTGCAGATTGGTAGCATATTAAAATGGAATCTTTAAAATGATAATATTATCTGTTTTACCTTGGCATGTCGTACGTGTACACATTCTTATTGTTGTAATACTTAAAAGGCACTATGTGATGTTTTCAGTTTGGCGCATTGACACCCCTAGAACCTAGGCTTGGCAAAAAATTAATAGAACCCCTTACCAATCTCATACACAGGTATTTAATTGTATAAGTGTGATCGATCTAATTAACGTTATTAATAATAGCCGAGCAGTAGCGTCATTAAGAAGTGAGATTACATAACTTGTAAGAACACTATATGGATTCTAGTATTTTTGGTTTAATTGCTATCATGCTCCTGCTATCGGTAATCAGTATATTAGATTAATTAGGAGATAGACAATAATTCTAAAACAGACTTCCATATATTGCAGCACATCAGCCATGTCACTACTTTACGAGTGCATAAATACAGTGATCGCAGTTCTGATCTCAATATCATCTGGAATGCCAAACCATTCAGACTCGATACAGCTGTGCGTGCAGAAATTGCGAATTCTCATAGAAGATTCCGATCAGAATTTGAAATACCTAGGGCTGCTGGCTATGTCTAAGATCCTGAAAACGCATCCAAAGAGCGTACAGGCACACAAGGATCTGATAATGCAGTGTCTCGATGATAAAGACGAGAGTATAAGACTGCGTGCCCTGGACCTTCTCTATGGAATGGTGTCCAAGAAAAACTTGATGGAAATTGTGCGAAAGCTTATGGTTCATATGGATAAGGCAGAAGGAACTACGTACAGGGATGAATTGCTCTCGAAGATCATTCAGATTTGTTCGCAGAACAATTATCAATTCATTACGTACTTTGAGTGGTGTGTGTTCCTTTTTTTTTTTTTTTTTTTTTTTTTAATAGGATTCTTTCTATAACGATTGCTCCTGAAACTCTTCGTTCACCATTTTAAGGTATATATCTGTGCTGGTTGAGCTCACACGAATGGAGGGTACCAAGCATGGAAAGCTTGTGGCTACTCAATTGTTAGACGTTGCGATTCGTGTACAGGCTATTAGAAAGTACGCTGTCCAACAATGTGCCTTATTATTGGATAATGCACACCTACTTATCGGTGGACAACCTAGAGCCACTATGTCTGAAGTGCTTTACGCTGCAGCTTGGATATGTGGTGAATTTTCCAGGTAACTCTAAATCGTTATGTATTTTCCAAGATTTATATAGAGACTCGAGAAAGACTTCTTGAATCCACAGTGAGCTTGAGGATCCCTTGGCCATTTTACGCTCTATGCTCCGATCTCAGGCGGCAAATTTACCAGGTCACATTCAAGCGGTTTACGTTCACAATATTCTGAAATTGGCTGCGAGCACTTTGAGCAAAGCTGAGAAGGATGGTGACGTCGAAACGATGGAACAGGTAAGACGGACATCTTGATCTTACGTGACAAGTTTTTGTGACCGCATTCGTCTTGTAGATTTATTCACTGAAGGAGAAGATATCTGCCTTCGTGTGCAGCGGAGATTTAGAGGTGCAGGAACGGTCCAGTTCCGCTTTGGTGTTGTTAGAGTGTCTTAAAGAAAATCCTGGCTTGGCGAACGAATTGATGGAGACTTTTGTTGGTGAACTGAATCCTGTTGCTCCCAAAGCGCAAAGAAAGGTAACTCGAGAGAGGAATATCTGTCGATAAACGTTACTGCGACTCTTCGTAAGTGGCACGTTAATTGTGTGCAGGTTCAAATTCCAGAGGGCCTGGATCTTGATGCGTGGATCAACGATCCGCCATCCGACAGTTCCGACTCGGAGGATCCAGACATGAATGATATCTTCGTAAAGGCGGATAAGTCCAGCGAATTTTATGATAAGCGCAGAACGATAGAACCGACGCCCGAAGAATTGCAAGAAAGACGAGAGGCCAGGAAGTTGGAACAACAAAACAATCCGCACTATCTGAAGGGATCCAACACCTCTGCAAAGAATTCAAGGCAGTTTAACAATGCGGCGAATAACAATGAAGAAGAATTCGATAAAATTCCGGTTGCCGAATTAAATATACCGGTAACATTGAATGTCCCAGGATTCGCTGATTCCAGTAAATACTTGGACTTGAGCGCGAGCACCGAAACGTCTCACAAGAAGAGACGTTCGAAGAAAAAGAAGTCCAAGAAAAGTATGAATAATTTAGTTTTTCCCAGCTTTCCGGCACAACGTACTCTCAAGATACAGCGGACGCTTTTCTTTCTTTCAGGCATCCACTTGAGCAGTTCGGACGAGGAACAAGATGAAAAATATCCATCGCAGCTCGTGAACACAGGAGCTGGAGAATTACCACCGGGTGCCGAGCTGAGCGACGGGGACGATTTTGAAGTCGGCGACGAGAACGATCCTCATAGATTTTTGGATTTCGATCTGGACGTGCCGCTGCGCGACGACGAGCGTCTCTCTTATCTGGATCAGCAGAATCCTAATAAGTATCCGAACATCTTGAGGACGGACGACGAAAAAGTCAAGAAGGAAAAGGTAATGAGTAATTAAATTTTTCATTGGATTCCTTTCTAAAAGATGTCATTCGTCCTCCGTTAGAAGGGACACAGAAAGTCGAAAAAGAAGAGCAAAGTCCTGAAGGAGAAGAACGAGAAGAATGGAAAGACTCGCGAAGAAAATCCTAACGATACAGATCTGTGGCTGGCGAGTGACACTTCGCCCGAGAAGGTAAGAGATTCGGGTGCAGGTGACTACGCCGAAGTTCCGGAAGCAGCGACTACCAAGTCAGAAGAGTCAAAGAAAACGAAGAAGTCGAAGAGTCGCGAGAAGCAGAAGAAGGGAAGCAACGAGGAGGACTCGAAGCACAGAAAGAAATTGAAAAAGTCAAAGGACAGAAGCACCAAGAAGTCGTCCGGGTACGAGGAGACAGCTGGTATCTCGACTCCGTCCAAGGAAATTCTACCGAATTTGAATAACGAGTCCAACGGACCGGAAGTGGTCACGACTGCCGGTCAGGGAATGTCCATGTACGAGGAACTCGTTAAGGACAAGACTGTCAAACTGATGTACGAGTTGAAGCAGCTGCCTCACGAAACGGACAGACTGATAGCCTCCGTCATGCTTATCAATGACGGTGAAAATCTTGTGAAGGAAATGGATTTTGATGTTTCGGACACGTCTACGTTGAAGCTGATACGAAGCGTGAGTTCAGTCTTTGCGCTTTCTTCGTCAATTTCCATTTAATGAATTTCTAATAATTATAAAAACTTTACAGCCCGGCGATGAATTCGGTGTGAAACTGCGTTTCCAGTTGGCACCGAAAACTACGTGTGAAGCACAATTCGCCATTATGGTATCGGATGTGACGTTTGCTCAAAAATTGAAGGGCACCTTCACCTATATGGTTGAGAGTCCTTTGGGAATCGTACAGGAAAAGCTTGACTTCACCATGCACTTGCCGTGCAGTAGCTTCATGGTGGGACGCTTGTCGCACAGAGACATTCTCACGGAATTGCTGGGCGGTGGTCAGCTGACTCAAAAAATTCGAAAAGAATTCGAACCCCGTCAAGAATTCAGTCAAATTTTGAGCAGTGTTTGCTACAAGTGCCACTTAACGCTTGTTGAACAGGTAAACGACACTGCCTCGGTATATGGACACTCGCTCAAAGGACACCACGTGTGCCTTTTACTAAAACAAAATGTAAGTGGATCATTCTTTGTTTCTTTCATAACTATTACAGGTTTTTTTTTTTTTTCAAGAAGAACGTAACTTTTCAGAAATCTGGAACATTGACGATCGAAGGCAAGAGTGACAATAACGCCCTCTTGTTGGGTATAATTGATGAAATCTCGAGGATCCTAACTTAACCCAGTTCTTAATAAAAAAAAATATATAAGAGGCGCGTTTTTCGCGACGAAGAATTATTCATGGCGTCGATAAGCGAATTCCTAATTGCAATTGCGACTAATATCAGCAGGAAGCTTAACGCACTTCCGTCGGGCAGCGAAAGTGATGCGAAATTGCTGTCGTTGATCTAGCGTCATTGATACTCATATTAATAATTAATGGTAATGAAATCTTGGAAAAGAAACAAACGAAATGCAGAAAGAACGAGAACAACAGTAAAATGTAAGCATCGGCTGCCGCTGAATGAATATTTTCAGATGAAAATCAAGATACGAATAAACGGCGTTGATGACAATGTTCATTTTGATGAAGATATATAAAGATGAAGAAAAAAAAAGAAACCCTCGACCGGGCTCTCTAATGAAACTTTGATCGTCGGATCCATTAAGCGTAAAGATTATAGATGCATACAAATAAATATATATATATAAATAAAAACTAAATATATATATATATATATATATAAATATATAAATATACAAATACGTCTGAATAATGTGAGAGACGCGGAAGGTAATAATAATAAACTTTTGCAATTCCTGGGAGTCTGCAATTTCGTTTGCTGCTCATTTTTTATATGTTATTTTTATAATCTAAAATCTATGACTATGAATCGGCTATTCTACAGAATCCCCCTGCAAAGCTTAGCTGATTTATTTTTTGTAAATAAGAGTTGAATGATAACAAATTTTAGTGTTTTATCATAAGTAACAAGTGTATAACAGGTACGAATGCAGGCTCACAGCATATATGTGTGTACCCAAAAAAAAAAAGGTTTTTTTTTGGATCTTATAAATTTATTTACAAGTTTTAAGAATGATTCTTTTTAAATATTACATTTAACATAAACTTGGAGGATACAGAATCATTTCAATGTATTCGTCTTCTATATTTACAGAATTTAAAAAAAATTGTTTTGTTTCTAACATTTAATTTCCATGTGTGTTGCATTTTCAAAAAAGACAACTTATTCTTAGTTTCCGCTAGATTATATAAAACCTCCAATCTTTCATGCAGTGCGAACAAATTGATAAAATTGTTAAAATCCCCAAGAAAATGTCAACGTTACTAGGATAGATTGTTTTTAAAATTTTAAAACGTTTTTCATTTTATACAGCGTTATCTGTGTTCGCCGGATCTGCCTATCAGGCAACGAGAACGATTGTTGTTGTCGAGAGTTGTAAAAATTCCCTCTTTATCACACAGAGGGCGGTTTCGCCGGATAAAAGACTTGTGTAGAATCAATGACAGTGTCATGCAATGTAGTAAAAAGAAATGAAAACGGCTATTTGAAAATTGATAACTGCCGTAATTCAGTAAAGATTCAACCTGGCGATATTTTCTAAGAGGAACTCTTTAATTTTCCTGTATCTCTTGTGAGCGTATTTCTGAAACGTCCTTGCGCCCTTATTATATTGGCTTCGCCAATCGAAAGCTCCCGCAATCAGAATTTCTCTGGTAAAGACAGCTTCTGCGTATAGGAATCTGAGGAAAAAAGTAACAGAAAATATATTTCATTCAGAGCAAAGCATTAAGTTATACCTTTCAATGTTTTAATTAAAAACTCACTTATTGGGATGCGGGAGACGGGAAAATTGATTTTCAAAATATATCAGCAAACACTCGTTAGGATTTTCTACAAGAAAAAGAGCGATAACGGCCGCCACACCTGCCAGCAGGATCGCGGATTCAGTGCCCAAACGCATATCACATATGGCAATGTCGATCTGAAAATTTGTATAAATATACTATTTTACGTTGTTTTCATAAACCTAAAAAAAAAATCCATTATTTTGACTCGCTCACGAAAAAATTGCCGCAATCATACGTAACGTCGATTCGTGGATGGTCATCGGACGTTCCATAAAGTGTAAATATAAAATGTGCTAAGATCGATGATACGTCTGGATAAGATACATCAAAATTCAAAGCCTTGAGAATTCTCAGTTCAAATTTTTGCAAAATTTTTTCTTTATCTTTTAACTCATCGCCGCCAAATGCTATCATACTTGTCGCCTGTAATTAAATTTTTTAATTATTTTTTTTGCCGAACATAACCACTCTATCGCGAGCTGAGCACCGTTTCACTTACGGTAGGAATATCGAGATTGTCGCGTTTAATGCTTATCCACATTGCAGCCAAAGCAGTTACTTGTAAATCTTGGACATTGGTTTTCATCGCATTGACAGCAGCATCCATTATCTTAATAGTTTGATATAAAATAAACGGCGAGTCTCCTCGATAGATCTGCGAAAGGTGATTCTCTTCAACGAACAGACACAATTGCCGTAATTCGATAAACAATTAAATTTTATAAAGCTTGCTCACGTTCACTCGCATTAAAAAATCAACAAGAATTTTTCTTTGCGGCGAAGATACAAAGTCATTTTGTAAAATCGTCACGATTCCTCGTCTTTTTTCACGTTCAAATTGCATCGTGATATATTCCTCGGCCTCGTCGGGATCGTACGAAGCTTTCGTAACGGCTGATCTGGTATTCGGATACGGTTGCGATTCGTCCGTTGAGCCTTTTACGGGAACTTTCTTCGAAATGCGCCTGCGCTGTTCCTTCACCTGAAATTTCAAATTAAACGGCAGTTCGAACTACGAGAACAGCTGCTGACGTACTTTTCTGACCTTCTCTAAGAATGGCGGAATCGAAAATTCGACCGGAGTCGCGGTGCCCTCGTTTTGCCGAACGCCAAGTATTCGTGGCTGATAAGATTTCCTCCAATTGTCGCTGCCAGTCCATTCCGAGGAGGTTAATTTCAGGTTCAATTTCAGTTTTCCTTTGTTAAAGATCATCCGGACTCCGCAATTCGAGGTCGAGGCACTGGAACCACTTGTACCGGAATTTTCGTTCTCTTTGTCTTTCGCCATGATACGTTTCTCGTTTTTGAAACGCTGCGACTCAGCGTCCAGTTTACAGTCCTTACCGTGAAGACGCCCTTCTTTTATGAATTCAACATTTTCTACGCCTTTTTTTATCTGCGAAGTCAACGAATGATGACGTGCTCTAACATTATTATTTTTTTCTTTAAGCACTCCGCGTGCTGCAGTTATCTTTTTTTCTGTATTTACGCAACTTTTTGTGCTTTCCGAGTCGTACACCGACGAAGTATCACTTACACTTGCACTTCTCTTTATTCTTTGCGGATTTTCAGGAATTACATTTTCTTCGTTCTCGTCTTGCCAGACGGTAAATACTTTTCTCGACGAAGCCATTTTTGACACTGGACTAATTAGTTTTAGAGCAATTTTGTAAATTTTATATGCCGAATCGTTTTACCAATTGGAGAAGGAAGCGTTCAGTTGGACGTTTCCAAAATCACTGATTAACGTAATAAGACGACCGATAGGACGAACAAGGTGTTACCGAGGTTCAGAGTTTTGTTTACGCTCTTTCAATCTGACCAATCAGAAGAAAATTGCGTAAACACACAGCGAGGGATAATATATTGATGGGCGTACGGAACACGGCAACGTTATATCTGTCCTGTTATATTTTATTTTAAAATTGTTTCACTCTGACTGCTTTAGTTTTTATAACGTTTTCGATACTTGTCGAATCGTTTATTTTCGGCGGAAACAATCTTTCCACGTAAAGTATCAAGAGTCCGAGAATTATTCCCACGAGCAAAATAACATTTAACACTACCACATCCCCAATTTCGACAGACACCCACGAATCGCGATGCTGTAGATATATTAAAAAAAAAAACCCCAAAGCATGAATACAAATTAAAAAAAATCATGTCATACAGTTTTAATATTTTTTTCAAAAAATTCTTACCGATATCCCTTTCACGTTGTACAATCTCGCGCTTAAGACTCTTTGCAAGATGCCGCCATTTTGAATAATGAGTAAGCTGATTAAAAGAAAGATCGATCATTAATTTAATTGAAAAGAAAGTCATTAAAATATTTACCATTATCGGTTGGCTATTTTGTAATTCAAGGTCACACTCACACGCTATTGATAACACCGCGATAAGGACTTCTCATGGAGACTGGCATTCCTACGGATGCTTGCATCGTCGAATCCAATGGTTCGAGAATGCAATTGAGTTTACTTTTGAAAATTTGATACTGATGTTCCGGCAGCATAAACGCGTACTTTTCCTCCGTACAGAGTCTCTTTAAACCGTCTTCGTAGCTCGTGGGTAAATTCGAATTGTCACGTAGTTTCTCCTCGTAGATCGACTTCACCACGAAATCTAAGGTTGTCTTTGCGAAACAAGAGGAACAAATTAATGCACGAACAAAGAGGTACAAAAGTTGTTGCGCAACTGGGAAATTGGAATGTCCATTTACGTACGCTGCAGAAATACAATTCGGAGGAGTTGGCAACAACAGCAAAATCATAAGTGTTGTCCTCGAGTAAGCCGGCCATCGTTGTAAATGGCATTGATATTGTTTTGACAGCAAGGAAACTTATCAGAGCGGCCGAGTAAGCTGCCAAGACGATGACAGCTGTCAAGTGGACGATCAGATGAATTATCCTTACAGGATCCAGCAAGGACGGTTGTATTCCTGAAAAATTTATTGCACCTTGACAACTGGATTTTTGTCTTTGTTGTTGGTTGTCGTATGTCAAATTGGTTGTTTCTGTTACCTTGACTGCAAAAAGCACCAAATACGAGCAACAAAATGTGGTTGAATTTTGACGGTGAGTGTTCGAGGTCATTGACATGGGACGACCACATTTTTGACAATGATTTTGCGCATGATATCATGCCACTTGAAATTAATATTATCAGAGCGATGGCGGTCCATATGCCTTTCTTAAATGGCGCCATGTATCCTTCCCACTTGACGACACTTTCCAGTGGTCTTTTTATGTAAGTGGTATAACTGAAATAAAATTGTTAAAAATATTTTTTCTTTTTTAAGTCATCGATCAATTTCAGTGACCAGTTGGTTTTTCGAAAAATTTGATCTTACCGTGTTACGTAAAGCGGTATCGTAAATTCGGCAACTTCCAATCTCTTTTCGGTAATGGCAATTGGTCCCAGTGCCAAATCCAAAGTTTTGTTACCCAACCAAGACATGACGCCTGCGGATTGTCCAGTTTCCAACACAAAATCCCAATCGTCGATTTCGTAAAAAATCATTCTGCACGTTAGAAGAAAAATGTTGAAGATTATGCGAGTGTCGAAATTGAAAAAAAAAAAAAAAAAAAAAATAATCAAACTCACGTGCAATTCATTCTTTGTTGCAATAATTCCGAAAGAACGCCGAAGTATCCCTCGATGCCAATTATATTCTCATCGTCGTCTTTTATCAGCTCGGACATCACTAGATCCTAATTAATGACTAATTTTATTAATTAAAAATATATAATTACTTAATATTTATTATATCTTACGTGAGTCACGCCGACCCTCAGGTACTTTCCATGAAGACTATTTCGTCTGTCGTATAAACCCTTCCGCGTGATGTCTGTGTCTTCGGTCAAACTGATGAATCCAAAATTATTGGTCAACAGCGTGGAATTTTGGTCCACCCGATAGACTTCGGTTATTTCCGTGATATCGTTTTGCGTTTGAGCGACCATAAATTCGCAGTCGAACGGAATATACAGAGTGTCAAAATACGTTTCGATCTTGGTACCGTTGCCAAAAAATATCAGCCACGTTGGATAAGACATGTCGATCCATCCTGCAACCTGCTATTTATAGCGGGGTTAGAAAATAATTCAGTAAAAAATAAAAATAATTTATCGAGCGACAGTCGTAACCGTTTGACGCGTCACAAAAAAAAAAAAGAATAAAAAAAATTAGAAAATTTCTTTTACATATTTACATCTGCAAATCCCTGCCGAAGCTCGTCGCTGTCGTTAATCAATACGAACAGCGGCCGTTTTATATGATAATACGCAACTCCAATCTGAAAGAATTTTTTTACCAATTTTTTGGAATTCACTTTTGTCACGTTACTCATCGTGGCATTGATTTACCTTAGCGACGAAAACATTCACGGACATAATGGCCATGCGTATTCCACTTCCGGAAAATTGAAATTGTAGATTTTTCAGATCCAAACCAATTTTCAAATCTGTTACGTAAAATCAATCGGCACGTCATTCGCGAAATTAATTTTCATTCGCAATTATCAAATTCATCCACGAAATTTCTACCTACTTTGCGTCTCGCTGAGGTTGTCGCTGGCATGCAGAAAAATGATACAAGTATTGTTGAAGAAGTCGTGAACGTATCGCACTACGTGTACGTAAACCGAAAGTGGTTGTATCAGATGGCAATTGGTAATGACAATAGCAAAAACAAAAGTGAGCACAATTTTTAAAATTTTATCCAATTTCATTGTTATGGCACACCAGTTGAACAAATTAATAAAATGTTTCAACCAATTTTCCTGCAAGTCACACCTGCAACTGGCAGAACAATTGGTAAGTTGTGAAGACTGTTCAGTCTGCAATTGTCACTTGTGACTGGAACAATGAACAAACTGTTTACGACTGTACAACCAGCTGCTGCTGATTTGATCATTATTTGAGATACTTTAAACGATCATACAACTGCACCTGATAGTTGCTAAGTTGTGTTTGAATCACAACAAAAGAATCGTCATTCGTGATGCGAATTGGCCTCAATGTTTCTGATAAGTTGTAATTTGAAAATTGTTAAGGAAAAATTTTTGCTCGGCTCGAGCCTCGACTTTGAGTTCGAAATAAATATTCTTTCTGGCGTGTCACTGGACGAATCTTGATAACGCGAATAACCTAGAAAATCACGAACGTTCGTTTTATAAATAAAAATTGTATGATTCACGTAATTGGCCGTCGGTTGACGATCGATTTGCTCTCTAATGCAATTCAACTGCGGAATTTATTCAGCCGTTGATTCAGGCTGTATTCGCACGTAAATTATCCGAACAGCCGCGAGTCACGAACTCGTAAGTTAATATGTCACGAATACGATTAGATGGATAAAGTATTGGAAAAAAAATATAGAATGATACCGTTCGATCTCGTGCTGGCAGTCGATTAATATTTTATTAATGAAATAAGTGAAGGGTCGTGGTCAATTTCGATTCGCCCTGATAAGATGCTTGTTATGATTACAAAATTATTATAAAATTGTTTACTCTTTATTAGAGATTATTCGAAAATATTCAGTGTTATCGATAATCGTTATCGGGCATGACTATCTTGACTGATCTCGAATTATTGATCATTCTCAAATAACGTAGATGGGATTACGATAGGGAGCAGGAGATAAAATTAGACTGAAAATCTGTTACTTGAATTCTAGGAATATCTATTGTCGATATCTTAGAAAGATAAAAACTGACAGAAAAAGAGAGAAGAGGATTTCCTGCAGAGGTAAATCTTAAACCTGGACATTAATGACGGCGCAATTGTCATTGTCAGAATTTTCAGATTTTATTGATTTTCGAATAATTTGAGGATCGAATTTTCATTTCTTGGCGAATTGCCGGATGATATTCTGCGGAATTGCCTTTCCGGCTAAAATTCGTAATAAAATTATTATCGTTCCTAAATAAGTCGTATTTCTTTAATGAGGCATTTTTCCGAAGATCAATCGCGTCGATTGATAAACCCTTATCACAGTTATCATGAAAAATTAATTTACCTGTATTAGATTGCAAATTGAGTATGTGGATCATTAAGGTGGATGGCCCAGTAATCGTCATTTGTGTTATAATAGTGTAGATTTTGCTATAGTCAAAGCACACATTGACGATTACTGGAACATCGAATATTGATTTATAATTTAGTTTAATAATTTTTTGGAAATATTTTATTAAGTAATGACTCGATCTTTTCAAAATTAACTAATACATCTAATCGATATGACTTGATCAATTGATGGATTAGAGCGACCATATTTTCTTGATCAGGAAAGCAGGTCTATTACGAATCACCAAATCTAGGTTAGGTTAGAGAAACTGTCTCTTATCAATATACAATCTTTAACTCGAAGATTTTAAATGAAGATTGATTATTATTGATAAGATTAAAGGCTGAAGCTATAAACGAACTTTTTTTCCCAAATTATTTAAATAAGTATTCACCATGTCCGTTGCGAAGGTGTACCTCCCCGTTTTACTGGCACTTGCTGCACATCGAGCAGGTCGGAATTAAATCAATTAAAATAATAACAATAATAAAATAAATATTCCAAACCTGCAAAATTTAGATTTAACCAAAAATTCAAATTTACATTAAAAAAAAAATTCATGTAATTCGTAGATGCCGTCCCAAGTCGCATTATCAATGGCGAAACAGCAGCCTACGGTGAATTTCCGTATATGGTGAGAATAAAATTTCTATAAAACATTGCTAATTAATTATTAAAAAAAATCCAAAATTTTCATAGGTTTCCCTACGGCGGGTAACGTCATCTTCGCACATGTGTGGCGGAAGTATAGTGACGCAATATCACGTGGTCACAGCAGCCCACTGCGTTAACAAGTAAATAAATGATCGAATAAAAATAATAAAATTTGTTAACCTTTTTTCATCTTATTACCGCAGCACCCAGCCAAGCGCGATCTTCGTAGTAACCGGTCACACGTCCAACACCGGTGGCGGTCGTGTCAGCTACTTGGAGGACATTAGGGTTCATCCGCAATATGGGCTGCCATCTTGGAGGAATGACATAGCCGTTCTCAAATTGCGAGCACCAATTGTCTTTGGTGCGACCGAGCAGCCAATACCAATAGCCATTTCGAATACTGGAGTGGAGCAGTGTATAGTTTCCGGTTGGGGTCGAGCCCACGTGAGTTACCGGATCCTAAAATTGGCACTTTTTTCAAAATGATTTTCGTTTCAGTTTCCCGCATTGGGTCTACCCGGTGACCTACAAAAAACGAACTTGAACACTATGACGATTCAGGAATGCAGATATTACTGGTCGCCTTGGAGTATCTTTGACGGTTCCTTGTGCGCCTTGAATTCGGTCGGAATCGCCGTGTGTTCCGTAAGAGAATTTTTTTTTTTTTTTATATCAATGACGATCGAATGATATTTCAAAATTAGATTTTGCATGATGATAAAAAAAAAATTATTACTGATTTTTGACTTTAGGGTGACTCCGGTGGTCCTCTCGTTTGCAATGGTCATCTTGCCGGGGTTGTGTCCTGGGGAAATCCCTGTGCTAATGGAGTGCCCGATGTTTTTGCAAGAGTCTATCACTTTCGTGATTGGCTGAGTGAAAATACGAAGGATCTTTTTTCGAGCGATACCTTCGACGAGAAGGACGATCCCAATGATTTGCTTTAATTCTATGTAAAATTATTTTCGGGGAGCCTGACCCCCTGCCGCGTTCCCCGTATTTTGTGCAATAAAAATATTTTCAAAAATAATGAGTCTTTGAGTATCCGTAAAATTTTGCAACGCTTAAATATTGATTATGAAATAAAAATTTTATTTCGTACACTGTATTATTTATTTTAAAAAAATTAATGATCGTCATTACGACTTTGTAAAATCATTTTTGAGTTTCTAACTGATCATCCGTTCAATCGTATAATATATTATTGTTAATGTTATCTTGTCTAATGACTTTCCACGAGTTTAAAAAAATGATTGATTACGAAATTACGTGATATAAGGAGCTGAATCTTTTTACTGAAGTTCAGTCTATCACGATGTACACGGCAGCCGTCTTCGTATTATTTGGAATTGCCCTGACAGGCAGCCACGGTAAGACGATTAATTAAATTTTTATTTTTTCGCAGTTGGCTATCGACCCACGCAGTTTACATGGAGACTGGGCTTTTTATATGGCTGAGTTAACACAGTGAACATTTTTCAGGCAATTCGGTATCCAGAATCGTAAATGGCAGTCCAGCAGTCTCGGGCCAGTTTCCATACCTGGTGTCGCTGCGACGTACCTTGACGTCGTCACATTTCTGCGGTGGAAATTTGGTCACGCGGCAGCACGTCGTCACCGCGACGCATTGCGTCATCGGCATAACGCCCAACGACTTGTTCGTTGTGACCGGAAGTATTTCGAATGCCGAAGGTGGTGAAACTCATGGGGTGGCAGACCTACGTGTTCACGCCGATTACGTGGGCCAGTCAAATCTTTGGCTTCACGATGTCGCCGTTGTCAAATTGGCAGCACCTGTCACTCTAAATGCTGTCACTCAGGTTTTGCCGCTGCCAACGAGAACCGTTCCTGGCAACGAGCCTTGCGTAATGGCCGGATGGGGACGCGCGTACGTGAGTATAATTTTATTAATTTACAGTACAGGCATGTTTTTATTTTTTGAAAAAATAATTTTTTTTTCTCTTATCAGCTGCCCTCTTACGGGCTGCCAGGAAATGTACAGACTTTGGTCCAGAATAGTCTGTCGGTTAATACCTGTCGGTTTATATGGGGTCAGGGTATTCAAAACAATCATCTTTGTGCACTTTCTAAACGTGGCGAAGGAATTTGCAATGTAAGTAGCGTAATTCTTTTTCTGAACTCGATACCGATAGCTAACCAAAATCCGAGAGCGAACTATCTTCGAGAACCAATCTGCGTTACCTTCGGTTGCGGAAATGCGCGGCCGCTCAGGCTGCTAGGCTGAGGTATACCTCGACCTGTTGAGAGGGTCGGAGTAAGAGTCAGGCAAATAGTGCGAGAGACAGAGAGCGACGGATCGAGAACCTACCGGAACGAGTCCTTAACTGTCTATCGAGATCCCTTCGTCGATTAATAAATTCGGAGACTCACCGGAGCTGGTGCAGCTGATCCACGAAGTCCAAGAACCGGATCCAGAGGACACTCGGGTGGGCACTGCACTTCCGGAACACTTACAGGAATTCATAGAACTTCCTGGATATAGGGAGAGCAACGCGAGAACTTTACGAATCGAGAACTGGCTGTACCGTAGCGAAACGCGGCAAGAAAAATTCGTGACGCCTCGGTCGGTGTCCCGAGACAGACTGCTTTGACAAAATAGCCAAATTCGAGAACTAATCATTCTGATCATCCGATTGGTCGAGATCCTTACATCCGATAACTCTTCCATCTCCCTCGAGTCGCCCTTTAACCCCGATCGAGAGCGTTCATTCATTTCTGTATCGGTAAACGGAGCCGCCTTGGTACCGTGATTCGAAAAGTGACGTCACAGTGGATTGACGTGATTTTTGAAAATAAAATGTTTACAGGAAAGAGGAAAATAATATATTTTTTTTAGGGCGATTCCGGAAGTGCGTTGGTCTGCGGTGGAGAGCATCATGGCATCGCTTCCTGGGTGAATCCTTGCGCAAATGGATTGCCGGATGTCTTCGTCAGGGTTTCTGTTTACGTTGATTGGATCAAGGAACGAATCGCCGATGTTGATAATTAAAAGGATAGCTGAAGAGGGTTTTCTGTTTTTTGGAAAAAAAGGAGAGAATAAAGAGTGCGCGAGGCATTATTAATTTTTTGTCTTTCTTGAATTTTGCAAGTGGAAATAGAACGGTTTAATCTTTTTACATGGATTATCTGTGATTTTTTAAGTTTTTTCTTTTTTGTTTTAAACAAAATATCTTCAAGACTGTTTAAATTGAATAACAATTGTAAGAATGACCGTGACCAAAAGACAAACATTGTGTCAAAACAGTCGTAATGCTGGGCTAATTACGAAACTCATTTACTCGTTAAGCAATTAATCTATGATCGTAAATTTAGTAACGGCGGGAGCATTTGATTTCATAACGGAAGTCGCTTGCTGAGCTGCTCGGTCGACGCTTTGTTGTAGGTGATTTCTTTTTTTCAATTTTGAAAAATCAGAGTGAAACTGTGACGGTTCGAGATG
Source organism: Trachelus iudaicus (assembly GCA_030142595.1). Lineage (NCBI taxonomy): Eukaryota > Metazoa > Arthropoda > Insecta > Hymenoptera > Cephidae > Trachelus > Trachelus iudaicus. The sequence continues at coordinate 143,113 of JARQTH010000730.1, read as the reverse complement.
AAGCGCGTATTGCTGGTCTTTGCGACATTTTTTTGTATCGTTTTTGGAAAACGGTATCCGCGGGATTTCAATGACTCTGTGGGAATGATTCGTCGAGATTATGATGACGGAACAGTGCCTAAGAATGATCTTAATTTCACGAGAGAAAAAGATATAAATTTTAAAAAATTTTATGACAATTCCGAAAGAGTCAGTGTCGATGATGATAGATTGAAATTTAACGAAGCTCAAAATTCTTTTAAAAATTATCCAAAAGTTAATCAATTTCGTTTAGGACAAACGATTAGTAGGAATAATTATTTGAAGACAATAAGTCATCAGGATCATTCAAAGGGGAGTCGTAATCAGGATCAAAAAGAAAATTCAATTAAGGACGTGAATAAAAATAAAAATATCAAAGAAATCATTAATCATGATCATGTGGGAGAGAAGATTCATAAACATTTAAAGAGAACCACTGACGTGGACACGATTTTGAAATTGGTTGTTGAAAGATTGATGAATGTGGACACGCAGACGGATTCTCAAAGAAAAAGGAAATTTTTGAATGAAAAACCAAAATATAAGCGTAACGATGGAAGAGGTTCAAATGCTCATAGAAAATATTCCGAATGGCTCATTTTACCGAATCACAATGTGAATTCGATTAGTGATTTTAAAAATGATTCGCAACGAAATTTTGTAAATTATCAAAATTCTAATTTTAATGAGCAAGCTATGAAAAAGTCAAAAAATGTCCTAAATACAGGTAGACGAAATCCTGATATTTTGAAATACAGAATCTTAGGCATGAGAAAAGGAAAAGGTTTTAAAAATTTAGGTTCTCGCGGACCCAATATTAGGAATATGCAAAATGAAAATACCGATATGCAACATGGAATAAATTTCCAAAAACGAAATTTTGAAAAAATCTATGCAAGCGATTCACGAGTTGTTAATCCCACAGTTAGAAGTCTTATGGATTATCCAAGTTTGAAAAGCAGGCAGTATCCAAATTTTGAAAATTTGAAATTTGGTAAACAAAGTTTCAGGGATTTTGAAGAATCTGAAATTCCTACAACGAGGAATAATATGGAACATTTAAAAATAAATATTCCAACAAATAATTCCGTATCAGAGCAAAATGGCGTTAATGCAAAATCAATTTTGGAAAATCGTACAAAATTTCAAACTTTCTCTTTCGAGCCTGGACAGCCTAACCAGTATCCTGGATTACGAGAAATATACCTCAAGAATCTAGACTCAAATTTCATCTCGACTCAATCGTCTCCAAAAAAGGAACGCAGAGGAATTCCTATGGACGATTCTTATTATTTAGATCGTGAACATTTTGAAAATTTACCTGCAAGTGAAATTTTTCATCAAAGTCGCGTCGTTGTAGAAAATTCCATCGTACCCACAAAATTGTCCGCGAAGGACGATTTGGAAAAAGTTTATAAAAACGTGCGATTTTTTCTCAATCATCGTGTAAAGCGAGAAGACTACTATAGATTACCACTGAAAGAAAATAAAAAAGATTCGACTATTAGCTCCAAGAAATATTCCAAAAATCAGTCAAAACTTGGCAATGATAAAAACGTGGTATCCAAAATCAGAAATTCTGAGGAACAAAAATCTCCAAAAAAGAAAGTTTTTTCACCGACGATGGATTCATTTAGGAACAGAGACATTGACGGTACGTAAATTATAATTTCTTTAATAAAAACATAATTTTCAAATTTTTTCCCCCCCACTCTTAGAACGTTCGTTAAATCTCAAGGATAACGTACATGACTATTTTTTCGAAGAAGAGCTTCTTACCAAAACAGAAGAGCAAAATGATAACAGCGACAGTAACATGCACGAAGACCATACAAGTTCATTAAATCTAAAGAATATTCCAAAAACAATGGATATGGCAATCTTCAAAAGAGAAATCCCCAAAAATGAATCAGCGACAGAAAGTCCAAGCAGTTCGAATTTGACTGTATCAGAAATGCTACAAAAAATTTTCAAAAGGATAAATTCCAAAAATAAATTCAAAAATAACAAAAAAAGAACACACAAGGATGAGACGGATCAAAATAAAGTTTTAAAAATTGGACTCAAAATGAAAGTATCAAAAAAAAAGCATCACAAGGCGAAAAATGACCCATCGAAATTCAAACCAGACGATACGAAGGAAGTTGGATCAAAGATCGATGTAAATATTCCCGAAAAAGATCATCAAGCACCAAACTTCAATTATGATAGATTCAAAAAAAAATACTTTACGATGACTAACAGCATGATGGATGATGCATTAAAGGAAGATCATTTAAATAAAAATGTATTACCGGTCAAGATCAAAGAAAACGATCTGATGGATGATTTCATCACTTCTAAGAACACGCCACTGATTTCGATAGGACCTATCACGAAGAAAAACAAGGAACGAAAGGATCAATCAAAACGAAAATTAGCAGCACGAGACCAAACGGCGAACGAAGACTCAGGTCCGTATGTTTCGATCGAAAGTGACGTCAGCATGGACTCAAATTTGAAAGATGACAAATTTGAAGAGCCAAATCATGAATCGAAATCATCAGTACAAGTCGATGATACGGAAGGTTTCGTAAAAACTAATGATGAACAGTTTTCGATAAATCTGCCGATTTCACAAGATCCAAAAAGATTTTTGGATAATGATCAAATCACACCGTTCAGGAGGAACAATCTCGTATACAAGCCATACGGTATGGAAATTGAGAAAAAACCTATGAAAAAAAATATTACCAAAAAACAATCAAAAATTAAATCGGATTTCGTAACTTTCATCGACACAAGCAAAAGCAGGTTGGCCACTCCACATCTTTTGGAACCAACTGATGTAAATTTTGAAGTTTATGGTAAACAGTCGTCCACGAAAAATAATGAAAGAGAAATGGATGAGTGTTCGGGAGAAGATAACAGTGTGGAAGGTACGAATTTTGATGATTGATAATGATTAAAAAAAGCTATTTACAACAGCAATCACTTATCAGAAATTTGTTTAGATGACCATGATGAAAAGAAAAAGTGGCCAATTTCTCCGGGTCCGATTACATGCGATCGAGGTAATTGATTAAAAACAATTATTAAATAAATTAATACAAAATTTTTGAATATATAAATAATCATCATGATGCGTAAGCCTCGAGGAATCTACCGTAAAACGATAAAATTATCACTGATAAGCACTTTCGTTCATAATCGTCGAGAATTCACGTAACGCCTGCAGTAGTTATTAATACTGATAACGGAAGACAGTAACAGGAAGTAAAATAAAGTAAATTGTGTCGCTTTTTAGTGCTACTATGATAAAGAAAAAAACGCTAGTATCAAGGAACAATGATAAAACTTTGAATAATGATAACCGACTACTACTTTTTACAATAATTCATATTACACTCGAATTTTTCAATTATTATACTATGACTTTCCTAATAGTAAATTCATTCATATTGATACACTTTCTTTGCTATCATTGATTCGCGATAGCCTGTTATCAATACGTAATAATGACCATCAGCTTTTCGCGACCTTCCACATATCTTAGTATTCTCTTCGTATCAAGTATTTTTGTCGGAATATAGTTCATATATTATTAGCAGTATATAAGAATAAGTATTTTGAGTTTGAAAAAATTTTGCAATTTTCATTTTCAAAGACTATGAAGTATCAACGACCTTCGCAGCAAAACCCACCGAATATCCTTTTGTGGTTAGTAAAAAAAAAAAATGGATGTTATATTAAGTAACCCAAAAAATGTATATTCCATTTTTGATTTTTTTTTTTTAGGTATCAATCCAGTATCAAAATGTTGTAACCAATGAGAGGTCGCACATTTGCAATGGGGTAGTTGTCGGTACAAGGTTCCTAGTATCGGCGGCACATTGTTTAAACAATCGTGATAATTTTGAGTTGGTGGTACAACGTTCTCATGATCTTTGTGACGGTGACGTGAGATCAATCCCTGTGGTCTTGGTGATGGAGCACGAAAATTACAACAGACACACGAGAATGAATGATTTGGCTCTCTTGAGGGTAGATATCAAAATTTGAATTTTGAATAAAAATATTTTTTTAATTTCAATATTTTTAGCTAAAATACGAAATCGATACGGACCAAGTGTCGTTTCCTGAAAATGACATAATGCATAACGATTTCTATTCCGTGGGTTGGGGCGAATTGATGGTGAGAATTTTGACTTTAATTCGAAAATGTTTTTACCCAATTTTTGTGATTTTAAAAACGACAGTGTGAATTTGTATTTTCAGTGGAAACGTTTTGAAAAAAATGTTACGAAAATTCAGCAGAAACTGCCTGTATCAAGGTACTCCCACAAAACGAAGGAAACTCCAGGAACCGTATACGTGAACACAGCTGGATTGGATATAACTGGAGCTTTTAGGGTATTTTACAAGAATTTGGAAATTTAAGGGAAGTTCGATGTAAAAAAATGTTCGCGTTTCAGGGCGACTACGGGGGAATTCTCATGAATGGAAAAAAAGAATTCATCGGGGTGCAATCGAAATTATATCCAGATGAAGATTACGAAGTTTTCATGAGGATCAGGACGTATCTTCCTTGGATAGAAAATATGATGAAAATGAGTAAAAGACTTTTGGATCATCCCTATAAATTCCGATCAAAAAAACGGCCAGGAGAGACATAGATAAACGAATAACAATAAGCATACATGACGATGTACTATAAAAATTCATTGTTAATAATATATTAAAACAACAACAGAATTCGTCACTTTTTTGTCTTTCATTCGAAATGGGATATTTCGTATCTTAAAAAATTTGTATTTTCCGTAAAATGGACGTCGACGTTAGCGCAGCCTTTTTTCTTTATCTCTTAGTGCGCGTTCACATAATTCATCGAGTACATGTAAGGAAAATAAAAAAAAGTGGGAGGGGATGACGCATCAGGGTCGAGGTTCGCAACAGTCAATATAAAAGAAACGCGCAAGGCTGATTTCGTACTGGGCAGCTCAGCGTTCTCGCGAAAAAAAGAAGAAAGTAGAATATATATAGTGAGCTAATTGATCGAGAAAAATTTGAAAAAATGGCGCGGATTTTGGCAGTCACGTTGTTCGCGGTATTTTTACTTGCGTCACGGGCGGCGGGTAAGTATTTTTTAAAAATTTCCAAAAATAGCGTGACAAGTACATCCCCCACTCCTGCTCCCACGCGTGAATTAAAATCCAAAAAAATATTTATCCGTTCTACATTTTCGATTTTTTAAGGCTTTTCAAAATAAATTTCCAAAATCCTCTCTTTTATCTCTCTTTCCTACTTCATTTCATTTCCGAATGTCGTGGTTCGTCAAAATCTTATTTTTCTTCGTCATTGTCGATCGTATCGTATATTTTCAGATTTTCTTTTCTCTTGATCCTGTCAATTTTCTTTTTGTGCTTTCATTTTCGTAGAGGCGAAGAGTCGTGTAGCATTTCTATTGTATTAATAAAACGTGTTTAATTGCATTTAACGTGTTAAGACTTTTTCAGGGCTGTGACATGAACATGTTCAACGTTTCTACGTGAATTTTGAAATTCATTGTTTCACAAATTTCTGTTTAGATAAGCATCGAATTTTGGAAACAATGAGGGATATGCAGATAATGTGGAGGTAGGTTACGCTCGGTCGATTTATTAATGGTCTCCATGAAATTTTGAAAAATTCTAGGACATGTCGTATTGATTCCAGATATGGATGATCTCTCAAAAATTTGACAAGATTACGCAGAAGAGTGCTTCGTTCCTTTATCCTGTCGCTTATGCTTGGTGACAAGTGTTTGAGGCAATAACAGTTCTTCGAAAAAAAATTCCATTAACTGCCCGTGTTTCAAATTTAACACGAAATCAAAGAAAATGTTTAAAAATGATTCAATGTCAAAAATAATTTTAATAAGATTTTTTGGAAAAGTCTCGAGCCTCTACTTCTGCAACTGCTACTTCTGCTGCTACTACTTGTACTACTAGTCCGCCAACTACTATTACTATGACCACTATTTCCATTGCTACTACTACTGTATCTTCTAGTGATACGAATACTGCAAAGTTCATTATGGATCTTGACTACCGATGATAAATATGTGCGAAAAATGGGAACTGGTCGTTTTCAGGAGATGGAAGTTCAGAAGAAGATAACATGGTTAGTACATCTGAGAGTCCAAATCCGCTAGTAAATTTTACACCAGCTGCAGAAGTTTCTGACGTGACGGATGCTGCTCCAAGAGATGAAGAAATAAGCCAGGAACCCTTAACAAGTACAACACTCTCAGATCCTGAAGCACTCTCAGAAGGTGCAGCAGATTCAAATCCTGAAGCACTCTCAGCAGGTGCAGCAGAATCAAATCCTGAAGCAAATTCAGTAGGTGCAGCAGACTCCAATTCTGAAGCAAATTCAGTAAGTGCAGCAGACTCCAATTCTGAAGGACAATCAGAAGGTGCAGCAGATTCAAATCCTGAAGCACTCTCAGCAGGTGCA
>JARQTH010000730.1:5892-134580 GCA_030142595.1 Trachelus iudaicus | reverse complement strand
GGCAAGAGAAAAGAGAAAAATATGTTAAAATAAAAATAAAGAAAATTTCAAAGAATTTTTGTACCGATGTTTTTTATCTTTCACTGTATTATCAAAATACGAGGGCGGCAAGAGAAAAGAGAAAAATATGTTAAAATAAAAATAAAGAAAATTTCAAAGAATTTTTGTACCGATGTTTTTTATGTTTCACTGTGTTATCAGAATACGAGAGCGGAAAGAGAAAAGAGAAGAATATGTTATATTGACTAAGGAATGTTGAACGTAGATAAATCATTGATTACATGACATCAGGTAGAAAGTAAAAGAACTTGTAGATGATTATGTTCATCTACGTCATCCACAATGCATTTTTGAATGATTTATGAATTTGTAATTACGCCTTTTAATTATCATATCCTGTAATTTATTTTTGTACAAAAAAAAAAAGAAGAGGCAAAAATAAAGAAATGTATCTCCTTGAAATTTGACAAAACAGAACGTGGTATTTTAAAATTTTTATGCTACAATGTTGAGAGGGTTGTCCCTCGATAAGATTATTTTGAGTAAAACGACGTTTTACGTGAAACACAAAAATAAAAAGGTTTGTCTAATGGCGTAATTATATTTGTACTATCGATAGGAATTTAATGATAATTAGACTAGGCTAATTAAGAAAAACGACGCAGTGAGGTAATCGAAGGACACGTTCCATAAGAATTGAACTTGAATTGTCATTGAAAGTTTATCAGTATCATTATATCGAGTTATTAGCGCGTCGATGACGTGACGTAACGACGGGATGACGTGAAGAATGCATTTTTTAAAAAGTGCAACGCGTTAATAAAAAAATTGCATAATTACAGTAGAACGACTCGTTATGAAAATAAGCGGTTACCGCCATATGGCGCCTTTTGGCATCGCGAATTAGACAATGAGTCAGAGCTATCGTGTAAAGATAAGAACGAAAGTTGGATAATCGATGGAAATAAAAAAAAATATCGAACGTCCGTGACGTCTTTCTTGAACGAACTGGCGTCCGTTATCGCTTCCGCCTATGTAATTTGAAAACGTGAAATTCCAAAGAAATACCTCCGTGCACCGGTAAATGGCAAATTGAAAATTGATAATAAAAAATATGGGTTTTCGAAAATTAATAAAAAAAAAAAAAAAACCCGATCCACACGCTAAATTCACGTAAATACGAATGCCTATAGCAAAGGCGGTGACTGTAAAAATTAAAAATTATTTCTCTCCAGGTTGATTGGAGGATGGCGAGAGATAAAAAATGAATTAAAATTTTCGAAAATATTTTATCTACGACAAATAATTGCCGTTCCTCCTGCTTCTTGCGGCGCCGAACACTTTACTGGCAAATTCAAATGCGCCGCTATCGTGTGCACTTTTTCAGAATGCATTTATAAGCCCCACGTAAGTGCAACAGCGCGACCAGTCGATAAAGCGCAACGCCTATAGGGGGAAGCACAACGGGTACATTGAAGTTTTCAAAGTTTTTCCAAGCCCGAAAGAAGCAAGCTCACCATGTTGAAGACACTGATCATCGCCGTTTTGCTTGGCCTGACTTCCGCTCGGCCGTCGACCGAATCCGGCCAGGAAATGAAGATTGTGGAGCCAAAAAGCCTGATGGCTATAAACGAGGCACCTCCGAGTAAGATTTTTCAAATTTCCATTTAAAAAAAAAAAAAAAAAAGTGCCCTCCCTGTAAAGTCACCCCTCGATTTCCCAGCCAGCACTTCGAATTTTTGTAACCTAAAAAAATTGCTAAAAAAATGGTCGCTTCTCTTTACAGTCATGAAAGCAAACGTCATCACAAAAATGGATGAAATGCCAGATCTAAGTCATCCAATGGAAATTCCAATGAGACACAAGAGAGCTTCCGGTTCATCATCAATGGACAGCACCGGAACATCAGGAACTGCACTACCGAGCGCCCTCGTGACTCCACTGTCGGCCGAATCCGGCCAGGAAATGAAGATTATGGAGCCAAAAAGCCTGATGGCTATAAACGAGGCACCTCCGAGTAAGATTTTTCAAATTTCCATTTAAAAAAAAAAAAAAAAAAGTGCCCTCCCTGTAAAGTCACCCCTCGATTTCCCAGCCAGCACTTCGAATTTTTGTAACCTAAAAAAATTGCTAAAAAAATGGTCGCTTCTCTTTACAGTCATGAAAGCAAACGTCATCACAAAAATGGATGAAATGCCAGATCTAAGTCATCCAATGGAAATTCCAATGAGACACAAGAGAGCTTCCGGTTCATCATCAATGGACAGCACCGGAACATCAGGAACTGCACTGCCGAGCGCCCTCGTGACTCCACTGAAAGCAGTCGTGACACTGCTAGTAGACACAGTGATAACCCTGGTCGAGTCGATCCTTACATTGGTCAGCGATATCCTGAACCCAATTCTAACGCTTCTGACTGGACTATTGGACCCGATATTAGAACCTCTGAGACCAGTTCTCGACCCGATCCTGTTGCCGCTTAACGGGCTCCTCACGAGTCTCTTGAAAGCCCTCCGGGTGTCACTGAACTTATCGGGTCTCTTAACAGGAAACGTCACGAGTCCTGCATCCACTTCCATCTTAATGGCGTCTCGGATGACCCCGGAGCTCGATAACGATCCGTCCATGATCTCTGAACCTTCGCTAGCAAAACCAGCAGATTCTGAGGAACGTCGCCGAAGAGCGATCGCCTCCTATCCTCCGAGCACTTCGGTCGCCAAATTGCGCGGCAAGCGTCAATCGCCCGGAACAGGCATCGGCTCGGGAATCAATTCGATCATCGCGCTACCTTTGACCCTCGTTAAGAATATTCTAGAAGCAATCAAGAGCTTCATAGTCTTCCCGTTAGAATCGATTCTTGCTCCCCTCTTTTCTATGTTGCATTTACCGACCGATCTCATTTCCGAACCTTTGGACCTCGTCGAGTCGATCTTATCGAACGTCGAGTCGGTGTTGAGCAAGATCATCGTAGATATCGCAGGACCCATTGAAAATCTTCCTCAAGAACTGATGAGCATGTTGAGTTCGATGCTCGTTATGCCCGACGCTCTGGCGGAGAGAGTTCAAAGTGCAGCCGTGAGACAAACAAGGAGCGCTGCCAGCGCCGAATCGGAAGGTACCGATTACGTTTCTCTAATTGCTTCTTTATAAAATTTTCTTTGGTCCTGTACAATCTCCGTCTGCAATTTTTCATACTAATCTCTCTTTTTGGACTGTCTTCCCGAATTCTCGAGCACCCACCACCCACCCGCAGACTCCCTCCTCCCAGAACTTTGGATGAGACCCTTAAAGTTTATTCTTCGATTCCTTTCAGGACCTCTCAACGTTGTCCTCTCGATCCTCTCTGGTCCTTTAAAGACTCTTTTTAGCTATCTACCAACGCTCTTGGGCTATTTCAATGTCTCGTATTCTACCTTGCAAGAGGCTGCTCAAGTCCTTTTCTCCAAAGCTGCTAAACGCTTCTTTGCGATGGTCTACGATCAATTGAAGAATTTCATTCTACCGGGTGTCGACGATTTACTTCAGAGCATTGTCGGATCGGAATATATTCCAGATTACATGAACACCGCCATCTCGCAATTCCACACCGTCTACCAGCTGCTCAAGATGGTGGGTTATCTACGTCCCAGCTAGGAGGGACAGCTGGTTTCCGTTCGCCGATGATTTTTCAAAGACTTCCGAGAACTTCCAAAAATATATTATTGTCATTGAGATGAAAATTGTTTTATGCACTGAGTATATACCTAAGTACCTTTGGATCCTGTATCTCGCGTTCTGGGTGTTTACGAATCGTTATCACTGTATACGATAACAAAAAGTCATATTCGTAAGTGAGATCAGTGTCACAGAGATCATCATAGAAAAATACTACGAGAAATTTGAGTTACATTGTTTGAGTTATAATTGAAAAATATATATTTTGTCTGGTCTGTGTGTTATTGAAAAATAATTACAATAAAATTACATCAATGTACAATTATTAATGAATATATTTATTTCCTCCGTCACACGAATTTCAATCCCATTATCTAACTACACTATAGCATACAGCTCACGATCTATAGGCCACGCCCGAATTAGCCAGAGCCAAAAATCCTGACGTTAAAAATCTCTTGATCCATGCCGCAAAAAGAAAAAACGCTTAAATACTTTTCTTCTTAATTTTCATCCAAGAATCCATTTCCATTGCGCCCTTGCGGTCTTAACTAGAAGCGACATTGTCCCTGATCGACCGGATACCGTTATCAAAGACTTTTCTGATGATTCAAAGTATCCGTTTGTCTTTATAAAAAAATAAAATTCCAATAGCCCGTCGATCTTAACGGCTCGAAGAGAGAGCAAGGGGCGAGGTTGACAAAATGAAATAGGATTATTGAAAGGAGCAAAAAAAACCTTTATTTCAAATCCACAGCCAGCTCCCAAGTGGAACCACAAAGTTCGATGAACCCTGTTCCAAATTCTAAGCGACGTCGATGCCACCGAAAGTGAGATCAAACGTAGGATCGATAACTGCGTTGATAAAGAGTCCGATAAGCTTCTTAACGATGCTAGGAAGCAGGAAGCCGGGCACGCTGTTAACGAGCTCCATCATGAGTTTGCCAATTCCGCCGTTAGTCGCATTCACGCCCTTGCAAATCAATCCAGTTGGAATGCTGAGGGTGCACGGCACGGTGCCACCCAGAACCCTCCCCAAGGCTCCATTCGTTATGATCTCCAAGTCGGTGTACAAGTTAGCAATTTCTTTTAACAGATCCGTGATCATCGGGCCGATCACGGGAAGTCCCACGACGACGGCCAACATGCCTTTCATAGATTCCGCCAAATTATTATTGCCCTCGCTCGACTTTGGCGCCCTTTTCACTGAAAAGACATTAACGCGGTATTGAATTCCATTGCAACAAAATTTTGTTCCCCGTGAAGTTTAACTCCTGCACCCAACTTTGTTGTTGTGCTTTGTCGTACAAAGTTGACTCACTCTGATGGTGCGCAGTGACGTAACTGCTTCCCAGAAGGAACACCAACATCAAACAGTAAAAGATCCTCATGCTGATTTTGTTGTTGTACACAATATTTCTTTTTTTTTGCTTGTTTCCTTTTTTGTTCTTGTTGTCGCTCTGGTTCACGAGGACGATAGCTCGTGGACGGCGCGAAGACACTTTGGAGCAGCATGACCGATCGACGAGCCTTTATAAACATTTCGAGTAAGCACGTAAGTGGCGGCTAGCTATCAGCATGCACAGTGACTAAATATCTTTCTTATCTACCTAGTGGCACGGCCATTTTGACAAAGGCTTGCGTAATTTCCATACCTTACCCGGCCGCTCGACCCCGACACTGTCGTACCGCGCAACCCTGACTATTTAGGATCAATTTAGATAAGTCACCTGCGAACGTTTCTGAGGTGCTGATGATGTACTCAAACTTCTTGCTTTTCGCTTCAATTATTTTTCACCGGAAATGACGACTAGGATCACGTGAAAAGGGGGTCGGTCGCGAATTTTGGCAAATCTTAGTTTCAAGAAATTTATATCAATTTTATTTTACTCTACGCCGTCGTTCTTTGAACAGCTTTTTTCTTGACAAATTGCCCTTCTTATCGTCGGATGGTATTTAAATATTTGCACTTACAAGGCAAAACTCGGTTACATGGCTCGACATCAAAAATTCATTGATCTACTTTGCATCGTAGAAAATGATAGTTTAGGCTACTTCGGTGAAATCGTACATTTCGCAATTCCGACGTGCAATTGTATACGGGACCCTATCGCTACGGGCTCGGAATAAATTCTCAAGGTTCTTCAATAGACGTTTCGCGAGTCTCCAGATACTTCGTACAAAAAACAAGATGGGTATAAGATACGAGCTGGATTGATTGTCAAAAAAAAAAAATTAATTTATTGTATCAAATTAAACTGTTATTTTCATATGTAAATTTCCGGGGAATTCAGTCGCACGGAATAAAGTCGTCTAATTCGCGACACCTGTGTACACCGTCGCGCGGCTGAAACGTTCAGCCGTCCTTTTACCAAGTACTGGTAAATGCTCGATGCGAAACCGTGAAACTGGAGGATAACTTAAAAAGTGCTGCTAATTAAAATGTATATATACGTATTTAGTATTTATAAAAAAAGTTTTGTGCACTCCGTGAATCCGGAATTTTTTATTTGTCTCTGATGGTGGTCGCGACCTACAAGATCAGTTGGTCTGCGCGGAACAATTGGTACCCAAAGCAAGATCACCGACAGACGTAATCCACAATTGTTCTCACGATCATTGTCTGAGGTGGCATAAAAGTAAAAAGTCAAAAAAAGGAAAGGAAGTGGCAGTCATGCGATGCGCACGGAGGACCTTCGAGAATCTTTTGGCTACAGTCTGTTAAGAGATTACACTACATTGTAGATTGTGCATAGTCATGCGTGGAACGATTGTACGGAACGTATGTAGAGTAACTAGGTAGACAGGTGGGTCGGTACCTAAAGACTGTTTTCAAGGTGAGCGACGATCGCTCAAGGCGACGGGTACGGTACAAAATAATTAACGGGTATCGAACGATCGATCGGGAGGCTGACTTGTGTTTTGGTATATCGGACAGATCCCGTGACTTTTGACCTCTTCCCACTTATCCGTGTGCAGACTTTTTTTTTCATGATTTAGCATGGAGCGTGTAGAGTCTGGAGAGACTCAGCCAATAGGATCCAAGACGTTCGCACTTTCGTTCTTTGCCTCCAGTCACGAATCGACCGTCGAGTTTTACGTTGCACGCAGTCGGAGCTGCAGACATTTTTTTTTTGTGCAATTTTTTGCTGGATATAATCTATTTTGTGATAGAACTTTTTCTGAGGATAGAAATACAACAAAATTTTTGATAGTACTTGTTATAATCGATTTCACTGTGGCGTGTAGGTAGAGGTGCGAGTGATGAGTTAATGAGTTTTGAGGTGATAAGAGATTTTTTTTTTGAAAAATTTCAATGTGGTATGTATATTGATTTTTGAAAATTTTGTGATGGCCTTAAAGAGATTTAGAAATTTTTGGTGTGTAGTTATGTACGAAGGTTAGGTCAGGGGTCATGTGGATTCGGTGATTATGATTAGGACTCGTTTTTGGAATTGCTTAAAAGATCCAAAATAGCGACAATTCGAAACGAACCGTAGCGAAGAATTCTTTCGAGCAGGGAGGCTCGCGTCGTAAACGGAAATAGAGTTTTGTAAGACTAATTACAATTGTAGCCGTCGTCGATTCGAGATAAGGCCACTACTCTCGCAATTTCTTTCTCTGGAGGATCTTTAAGTACTTTGGAATTGCGGGAAAATAATTAACGAGAAGAATGGTTATTATGTGAAATTTGCAATTCCGAAGAGAATATCGAATTCTTTGACGGATTAATCCTGAAATTCCAAAATAAATATAAATTTATATTTAATGTTTAGCGTAAGTTGTTTATTGGTAATAACAATTGCAAAACCCATCCCACATCAATAGAATTTTAAATCCTCCCACGGTTACCAACTTAACAAAGCTGGAATTGTCATCGTTCAATTTAATGAGAGTTGATCGTCGATGACCCGAGTCATTGGCCCGTGTAAATAGATGTGCATTAACAGGAAATTGCAACCAAATCGATTCGCCAAACCGTGAAGAAACTTCATTTCGCCATCAACTCCATTTGCGAGTAAGAGAATAATTTTGGAAAATTAAATTATTTTTGCATTTTCATCGTCGCTCAAGTATAAAAAAAACGGGTCACGCGGCTCCAATTTGTTATTGAAGCATATTACGATACAGCAGCGAGTAATCGCGAGTGCTCGCAAATGACTGCAGTTGCATAACCGCAAGGACACTAGTTACCCACACAGACAGGTATTCCGAGGCGACATGTAAATTCTCCTTTATATTACACCATTGTCATACAAATTCGATTACAGCCCATTCTCACGGTTTGTATTAAAAAAAAGAAATTTTTCCAGTAACAATTCCCATCGCCCGCTCCCTGAACTCAGTACAAGAGAACCCAAAGAAAAATCAAATAAATATCAGTCACCGGTGCAGCTACAATATGATACCAAACTTGCAATTCCGTCACTGGCAACCGATTGCATCTATGTCCAGTTTGCCAACTGGCTACATTGAGGCCGGTCAAGAACAGTCAAAAATGAAATATTCAGTCAAGGTCCTCCGGTCGCTCGTTGAAAACAGACCCGACGATTATCGTACCAACGTGTCACGGCTTCCTGCCCGTAAATGCATCAGCCAACATTATTATGTTGCAGCGTAGATCAGAGCGCGATACGTTTCTTCCTTTGTACGGAATGTCAAGGTAAATCACGGTGACTGGTAATTTCAGCCAAAACAAAAACAAGCAATTCCATCTGTGAAAGAACCAATTGAATAGAAATTGCATTTTTTTTCCTTCTAAATCCAAAATCATTCCTCTCTAACCATTTACGTCCAATCAGCTCGCAATTTTTCTTTACGCAATTCCAGGTAAACAATTTCGACGCATAAATTTTTCTCGTTACCAATTTTTTTTTCTTTCTAATTGCCAAATAGATTAAGAACAAGGAAACTCGTGACTTTCCACGCTTCTCAGTTTCCTTAACAATTGGCAGCCATTAGCTTATGCTAATACCTATGAACAAATATGAGTACACGGGATCTTGTATAATAAGATGCTCGGAGTTGCGTCCGGTTGTAGGAGGCGAAATTTTGGAAAAGTTACGAATTTATTTCAGGCTCTGTCAAGCGTGCAAACGAATGCTTATGGTTTCGCTGGCATAACGCAATTACCATACAGAAACTACAATACGGAACACAGTGCCCACTGGACTACTCCGTAATGCTAGTCTTCAGTGTTATTCATGGGCAAAGTATTACGGCATGGAATTGCGCAAAAACAAAGTTAATCTTCCATTTCGTAATGACGACATACAAGGGGAAATCGAAATTGGTGCCCGGTAGCCAAATCGTTTTTTTCACATTCAATTCTCAGATCCAACCGTCAAAATTCCATGTGAAATTCCAAACGTCATGACAGACGTACACCGGCTATAGCTCTTTTGCGGATTTTCGGTGACTTGGGCACGTGGAAAAAAAAAAAAACGGACAATCAGGTAAAAATAAAAGGATTAAAATGGCGACCATGAGAAAACGGAAACGCCAAGCAAATAGGACATTTGTGTTCACTGAACGAAGGAAAGCTAAGAATTTCCCTCCCTATGGGTATATATCGAATGGAAGAAACGTGCAATTTACTTTCCCCGGACGAACGACTCCCGGGTAGTCATCGAAATGACTTACGTCATTCGATCCTATGTCGTTCGTCAGGCCATTGGCTTTGTAACGAGTAACGAGTATTAACCAGTGGTATTATACTCTTCATTACGCTGGGGAACAATTAGTCGAAAGGTACACTATACCTATACTGTTACCTATCACTTGTAGTTGCTACCGCTGAATGGCGGCTCCTTCGAGGTCGGAATAATTTCAAAGGAATCGCTAAGCGTACAATGACTTTCAATCATCGCGGATATATTCTTCGTACTGGCCAATACCATTACTCGCGATAATAATTTAATGATTACGTCGCCCTTTCATTCCACTTTACCCTCGATACACGGAAACGTACAATTTTGAATTTCACTTGAAATTTTTTTACCTCGCTCTCACTTTTGATTTTTTTTTTTTTTTTTTTTTTTTCAAAAATTGTGTAACAGACACTCCCACGTACGATGGAATTTTCGAAGATCGCACGCATGCCGATTGATAGGCGGCTGGCTAATCTCCATAAGAAGGAAATACTTTTCCTTTTGAAATTCAAGGCGCGTCCGTCATCGGCGGCAAGAAGCGTAATGCAAAACGTCTCGATTGTCGAATTCAATTCATTGATTTCCGATGACGTAAGAAACCGGGTCATTGTTGTTCTCGGTATTTGGCATTGCTAGCTACAGACAATCGAGGAGAAAATGAAAGAGTCAAAGAAAATGATAAGCGATAAGTAAGAAGCGGGTCACCGTGTATAAGTGGGAGAAACGAAGAGTCAATGCGGACGATTCTCTTTTGCGGGATTTAGTGTCACAGGTGCGTGTGCGTTGGTGCGTGCAGGCTGCGTGTGGCGACACAGCTGCGTTTTATTTCTCTAGTACGTGGAGACTCCCCTTTACGATTCCAGCGAATATATAGACTTTTGCCCGCATCCCGCGACTCGTCAGTCGCATCACGGATTACTTTCTGTTTCGACCGAATTCCCTTTGCCGCGAACGAATTAACGATTTAAGCGCAGTCTCGTGTCCCTTTTATTTTTTATCGTCACTTATCAAAATTCAATTATCGCCGTTGATCGGGGAAAGGAAAAAAGTGGTGTAAAGAAAAAAATTTCAATTTAATTAAAACTGAATTATTAATTAATCAACACTTTTCAAGGACTGTCTATAAATTTCTTTACGCAAGCTACGCGTAACTGAGAGAAAAAAAAAGTGAAAATTTTTCGAAGGAAAATTATGACAATTTGAAAAGTGCATTATGACAATCATTGATAATTATAAGTGACTCGTTGCAACTACAAATGCATGCGGAATCTCACGAATTGATGACGCCGCGATGACTGCATCGCTGAATTCCACGAATTTTCTCACGAGTTCCACGTGGTACCCGGGATTACGTAAGGTCGCTGAGAAACGCACCGACACTTTTGTAAGTGCTTATCGATAATGCCGCGAGTCTCGGGAAAGGTCGGTGGATCAAAGCGAGTGAAGCAGTGAAGAGAACAGTCGGTAAAAAAAGGTCAAAAAAATGTTCACGTGGGTGCAGAGGGAGTAGGTATCACTGTCTTCTTTAAAAAAAAAATAATTACAGTGATTAAAAAAAAAAAAAAAGTGTAAGAAACCAAGATGGAATTTCACAAAAACATAAGAAGAACAATCTGGTGGTTTGGTATCCTTCTGGTCGGCAGTGCCATTGATGCAGGTAGTGCTTTTAAAGATTAATCGTCCTAATTTTTTTCCTTTTGATTCGACCCTCCTCCTATCGACCTGCTTTTTTGCCCCCTCTTATCACGTTCACTTATCGCTGCACCGTCGGCCGTCGCAATCGACTGTCCGCGTAAGCGCGCCAAACTCATGGTCGCTTCTGGTGCGTCACGCCTGTTGGGAAATGATTATAGTTAAAAATATACGCGAGACACGAAACGGGAAAGGGATAATGAATAAAGGTAACGCGAAAGTGGAAAAAAATGTAAAGGTGGAAAAACGTGCGTTAATGCGCAGCGGTAGAAAAGATAGGAAATAAATTACGGCGTGACTCACCGGCGTCATAAGTGCGTTGCGCGTTAAAGGAATCGCTTGATTTGTCGCATTTACGTTTTCCGATGGCAGCCAGTATCTTTAATGGAGAGACAGGGGTAAAATATGCCGATGATTTCACTGCTTCCAGGACTTTCCTTGGACTGTCAGAATTTCGCGTGGGAAAAATTGCCTGGCATGAGGCCCGAAACTGGACAATCCAATTTAATACTTTACACGGGAATTGACTCCGAAGGAATTGTCGAGAGATGCTTCGATCGGTAATTGTTTGATCCCAGTTGAATTTAAAGAATTGTACACGTTGATTAATCGATTGTTTAATCGATCAATTGCACTTCAGATGCCACAGAACGAACTGCACAGCTTTTGTCATCGATTTCGAAAGAAGCGGCTGCTTCAGTCTTGTCTCGGACAGCGAAGCTTTAGTTCCCGAACCGAACGCCACCTTCTTTCACATGATTTGCTTAAACGGTAAGGAAAAAAAAAAGGAATATAATAAATAGACTAGAAATAATGATGATGAGAGAATCAACAAGTTTCCCATTATTCGCACAATTCTCATGATTTACGATCGCGTGGTTAATTAATGTAACGGAGAGATAAAGAGCTTGGCAAATGCCAATAGCTTTTTATACGAGAATTAATAATTAAATAAATTGCGACACACTTACCACGCTCCATTTCACGATTACACGGCCCGAGGAATTAAATTTGAAAAACGCCCATTTTCAGTTCCGCCAAATTGCATCCAGTCGCGACTATGGCAAGTCGAAAGGACGCTTGGTGCAGTTTTAATTGACACTGCGACCACGTGGCTGCCAAACTTCATGAACAGAAGCGAGTGCTACGAGCGATGCATCGGATCAGGTAAGGAAAATTATTTTGAAAAAAATTTTTTTAGTGTCACGAACTGTCAAAAAAATTTTTTTAAGGCGATACCTGCAAGTCGGCGCAATTCCGCACCAATCAGGATCTTCGAATTGGTGACACTGTCGGAAGATGTGCTTTGTCAACCGTAGAAAGGGGGACACGTCCGCAGGCGTACAGAGCCTCCATGTACAGAGATGAATATTTACAGAGCCAGTGCCATAATATATGTAAGATCTTTGATATTTAATTGTTAAAGAATAAAATTGGAATTTCACGTTTCTCTTGAATTTATTATTATTCGCAGCGAGGAGCGATTACTGTTCGTTCTCGCAATTCCAAAATCAAACGACCCTACACTCGGACGCAAGAGTAGCCGGTTTGGACTTTAAAGAGGTAAATATTAAAATTATATATACAATTAGGAATTTGATTATCAATCAATAATATTACTCGACTCGTACAAGTGCGAGGAGAGATGCGACAGCGGTATCGATGGTTTCGTTTGTCGCGCCTATACCATCGATCACAGTACCGATCAATCGATCTGCCTGTTACACTCGGACGATTTACTGAGTGTTGGCGTGAGCTCGTTAATTACCAAGCCGGAAGTGACGTATCGTGAACGAGAACCGTGTCTGGAGCGTAAGATATTATTTGTTAAATAATAAATTCTGATCTTCTTCTTTGAACTTGGGTTTTTTGTATGTTAAATGTCACAGTGAAAGTGCAGTGCGACAATTCCAGCCTGAAGATGGATTTGGCGACAAAGGATCCTTTCTGGGGACGAATGTACGTGAACGGTTGGGGAAACAGATGCGGGACGGTTGGGAGCGGTAAAAATTTGACAGTGCTGGTTTTGAATTTGCCAAAACGTGACGAAATCATGTCAACCAATGTGACCTGCGGACTCACGCCAGCATTTTCGGTTGACAATCAAAACAGGTAAACATTTCAGACTGATCTTTAGAGTCCAACAGTTTTTTTGACCATTTTTTTCATTGATAAGGACACGTGCCGTAATTTGGACCACGGTCATTGTACAGTTCAATCCAATTATACAAAGACTGGGTGATCAGGCAGTGAGAGTGGGTTGCTCCTTGGACGAGCATGACATTCCAGAACCGAGGAACATCACTGTACAATCCAGCGTTTCAATTTTGGATCCCAAGTAAACATTTATAAAGAAAAAACATAGGCTAATATACGGTATAGTAAACGATTCTCTTTTCAGTGCAGGGGTACCTCCCATATCGACTACCGTAGTGAATTCGTCATCCGAATCGCCCATAGTGACCATGAGAATATTCGATGACCACTTCAATGACAAAATAGTTACGCAACTGGGACAAAAATTGATTCTCAAAATCGAAATCACACCTTCCGATGGTCGGTGCACTTCACAGGGGCGATCGATGATACAGTTTCAATTAATAAATAAAATTTTACAGGACCTTATGACATCATGGCGGGACATCTAGTTGCCAGCAGCGCAGCACGAGATTCCTCTTATCTGCTTCTAGACGAAATGGGATGTCCTACCGATCCAGGAACGTTTCCAGCACTTCAGAAAGATCCTACGGATAACAGATCATTGATAGCAAGATTCACGACTTTCAAATTTCCTAACAGTCAGTTGGTTAGGTTCAACGTGGTCGTTAAGTTTTGTTTGGACGCGTGTCAGCCGGTACGCTTTGATCGATTAACATTTAAAAAATCACACTGATTGCCTCTCTTCGATCGCGACACTCGTACGAATAATATGAACTTTCATTTACAAACCTCAGGCAAGATGCAGAGGCGGCAGCGTATCTTACGGCCGAAGGAGACGATCCGTCTTCCCGGAAGCCAGCGTGGCCAACGTTTCCGAGATTCCAGGAGTAGCCAAAAATCAAACACCCGAAGAGCTTCCCTTACAACTGTCCATTATCGTTCAGAGTCCCGTGATATCAGCTGATCCTCTGTTATCAACGGACGGCACGAATCCAGACACAATTTTGATCGCGGGTGGCCGTAAGTCTCCCGACAGAAGGAACATCGACGAGACACTCTTGAATGACCGATTTATCCTTCATTTCAGAAGCACTGGACGGTTTACTGTGCGTCGATGCCAGTCTGGCACTGGGTTTATTGATATTTTGGTTAATTATACAAATTGCACTAACGATCGGCTGTCTGGTAGCCGTCAAGAGGTACAGAAGACTCGCGCGTCGAGCCGAGGAAGACCGGGCGGACATACTGGCGCGCCATCTTTATGGAATTCATGGCGGCAATTTCGAAGTTGCCAGACGCGTCCGTTGGGCCGATCACAACGGTTCATCCATCAGCTGATCGGGAAGTTTCGTAAATTTAAAGTGAATTATCAACGAAACAAATTTATGCTTTTACCTATTTCATAAAATAATGAGGATGTTTATGAACCTGGTAGCAGTGACTAAGGAACATTTTTTTAAATGACGTAATAACCGTTCCGGACAGTGTTCAATTAGGTTTACGGATTCGATACTTTATCGTGCGCAGATATCAAAGTACTCGAACGTTCTAAGGTATAGTTTGATTACAGTAACACGATGGAAAGTACTCGGGAGTCTTCCAAGATGAATAAATAATTACTTGCCGCCAGGCGAGGCCAGTCAGAGTGTTCCATTGATTTAGCCAAAGACAATAAAGTGTAATGATAATTGTAAAATTGTTGCTGGAACAAATCGTATTTGTTACAAGCATTATTATTATAATTTTCACTTTATTTTCCCTCCGTTATAGACACAAGAGTATCGCATATGAATTATGGCTTATTGCTAATAAAAAAACATATTGTATTGACAATTGGCATTACACTTAATTAACACATTGCGCTCGTTACAATTAACCAGTCTTTTTTGATAAATTTTTTATAATTCAGATCTAACCCGAGGCTGTCGTAGTGGAGGGACACGGTCCATAGTGACTGAGTTCCACGGCTGCGAAAGATTCGATTAATTAATTTTTCATTAATTGCCACGATATGGTTAAAGAATCAATTGTATGCTTACATTTTCCACAGCGTTTGGCGCAACTCAATTTTCCAGGATTGCTGTAAACGACACCGTCGGTTCCGCAAATGGGATTGTATTCCGGAGTCGTCTGAGAAAGGAATGACGAATTAATAAATAGTCAAGTTACGCAATGGCTTTTTCAAAAAGTTTGTTTACAACAGCAGAGTCCACTGGATGTGTCGTTTTTTTTATTGCGCAAAAAAAACCAGTATGTTAATGGGTTTCTATATTTCATAATGATATATTCGGAACGTAATGGTGCCTAGAAGTATGGAAAAAAAAAAAAAAATAATTCGGAGGAAATATATGAAATATGAAAATTATTGCAAATTTTGAGAAATATAAGTCACTCGATTACCGGGCAGTTATCCTGACAGGCACCGCCAGCGTTGGATCCCTGAGAAGCGGAAGTCGCCGTGCCGGAAGTAGGTGGGACGGTGGTCGTCCTGGGTCTGGCTGATGGATTTTGAGTGTTCTGGAACAGAGGCCGATTGATTGGTCGATCGGCAGGACCGTCGAATACGAATCCGTCGACAGGTCGAAGATCGTTATCGGTCAGGAGGTTCGGCGGTACTCGAAATCCATTGGTATTTTGATTATTAAAAACTCCGTTATTCTGCCGAAAAAAAAATTTGATAATAATAACCAGTCGTCATTTCAATATATAACTTATAATAATTGAATTCGATCAATCTCACAGCCAGAGTATTTATATACCTCTGGCTATTTCCGGAAAATTATATCGCGATTCGACCCGGCAATCAAGGTTAATGTCTACGGTCAAGGGGAACCGGAAGTCGAGTAATTTGACTCACCTGTGGTCCGTGAACACGACCCGATGCCGGAAGGGCCGTCACAAGGCAGCTCATTGAAATCGCTGTAGAATTGGCAGCATTATTAATTCACTTAAATTCCATGAAAAAAAAAATCTCAAAAATACAGTACACGAAAAGAGTAAAGTCAAACTTACCAAAAACTGTCAGGACCACGTAAACTCGCGTCATTTTGAATTTTACAGAAAATCTGCTAAACCAACGAGTATCTGACTTTACGATTTTTATTATTCAACCAGATCCTTCCTCGGTCCGTGCTACGAATCGACTGAGACTCTGCCGAGTCGAACCGGTTTATATACATTTTATCCCCCTATGACGTCCCGCGTGCACTGCTGGACCTCGGAGACTGAACTCGAGATGAATCCAAGTTTCTATCTAAATTATTTACACCCACAACTTTACGTAATATTAATAAACATAAATGTCCAAGATAGTCGTACCATAGTCGTACCAGTAAAAATTAAATATAAATTAAAAATAAAAACGTTCTTGTCCCTCTGTCAAGAAGTTATGACTCATTCCAAACGAATGCGTGACATCTGTCACCTTATAATAATAATCAAGTTTCCTCAGAACGAGAAACTTTTCACGAGAAAACGCAGAATTAAAATTTTCATGAATTCCAAGCCGTCGGGAGTTCCGCGATCTTAATAACGGAAGCGCAAAGTGTCACCTTGAACTTGACATTTCAATTTATTTAATTTAATTCAAATTTAATTCAAGGCTTCGGATGACCGTAGAGTCCCGGAAATTTCTCAGACTCAATTTCGAGCATCGACGTTCTAAGAACGATTTGACGTAGAAGACAAAAGTTCGTTTTTGAAAATTTCAAGTTCCCATTAAAAAAACAAACTACACTTCCGGCTATGTTTCAACGTATTTTTTAAACACCCACTCGATTCCTCATTTTTGCAATATCCTCAAAGAAACTCAATGATGCACAGTCATTCGTCGTATGGCATCACGAGTACGCTGACCGGGAAATCCCCAGGCTTTATTTACCGCCTTGCACGTACAGGGAAGTCCTGAATGATTTAAAACGATTCCGACGTTTCCAGTTTAATTTATAGCCCGAGTCCTTTACGGTACAATCATTAAATGCCATTCCATTAACCATTGCCATTAACCTTCCCAGCAGCAATAGTTACCAAGTGCACGAGTCTTTTTACAGTGTAACAAGGAAAACTGGTAGTGCGAGTAAAATTTTTCATTGGATATTCATGTGATTGATGACTGATATACATGACACGTAATACTATATAGAATATAGATCATAAATGATTTCTAAATGAAAAAAAGTGATCTACAATTAATCTCATTGTACAGGCAACTTTCAAAATATTAACGATATACCTTATCATATAAATTATATAATATTCTAATTCACTATCGTTAAGTGGGGTGGCCGTGTCATCGATTGGAAATCAAATTATTTTTCCAATTGGGATTTTACGATTAGGATCAACGTACAATTTCTATTTTGTATTGTATTCGTACAAATTAAATATTTATTTACCGATTAAGGGAAAGAATTAAATTTTTATAAGAATCTAAGCATCTGTTAGTGTCGAAAAAAAAAAAAAAATACTGAAACAGTCTTTGGCTTGTTGCGCATCGCTGGAAAAACTACGCCTTGAAAATATCTTATTGTAAAATAATACCGGGTGGTACAGAGTTAATTATCCGTATCACGAGGTAACAGTCGATCCTCTGAATCTTTATCGATCAGTGTCAAATATTTGATCGATTAATTAACTGGCGGCTGTGACTCCGGCTTCGTTATGGACAGTCTACGGATGTTCGGCTTATCGTATTCCTCCATGGACATTCCGCGTGACAATCTTCGCGGATGTCCTTGGCTGTCGAAGGATTCCCCGCTGAACGTCCTTTGCCTCTCGACGCCTGGCATCGTGACCGAGGTCAGGAGACCCAGACCCTTGCAGAACAGCAAAATACTCTGAGCGACTTTAGCCGGCTGAAAAATTGAAAACGAAGAAGGTTGTGATTATGATAAAATTTGAGAATTTTTGAATTATTTGTTTTCAAAAATTCTTACCGCATCCAAAAGTACGTCTCCGGCTCGCTCGATGCGAAGCAGCGTCGCCTTCTCTTTGTCCAACTCACGATACAATTTTTCGACAACGGATGCGTATGGGCTTAGCATACCTGTTATCAGTAGGATATCAGTTTTGCAATTTTTCAGAGAGATGTCCTTTCGCCTGAAAAAAATATTTTCATTTTTTTTTTTTATTATGAAGTTGCCTGATTATTGATTGTCTAGCAATTAATTCGTGGCTTACGTGAGGAAGGAGTTGACGTATAATTTCAAGTTTCGGGGATTCAAAGTTCCGCGAAGTCTTTTCAAAAATTCTCCTATCACTTTATCCTTATCTGCATTCGTTTCATTAACCAGTTGCTAATGGAAAAAAAATATCAAATTTTTAAAAATCCCATCGCTTCGAGAAACAACAGACAAATCAATGGACAAAGGGGGAGGTAGGTCATACCTCGTTAATGATCTGAATGCATGTAACGAAAAATAATTTTTTTTTTATAATTTCACCCTTTCTCTTCAAAATATACCTAATGTAAATTCACTTACGTTTCCAAATTTATGGTATACCAAGAATTCTTCGGCCGACTGGCTCACCTCTTCTTTGCCTCTCCAACTCAAAAACTGCGATTAAAAATAATGTAATAAATAAAATAACTATATATATATATAGTCCTATGAACTTTGCCGTACGAAAAATCGAAATTTTACCTTATTCTTAAAATTATCAAGCACAGAAGCTGCACTTCCGGTTATATTAATCAAAATTAATCCCAGGACCCTCGAAGGATGCGCCATTGCAAATCTTGCCAGCACATTCGCACCTGCCCCTTCGCCGAGTCCCACGACGTATTTCACGTGCAAAAAATCCAATACGGTAACAAGATCCTCGCCAAGAGTTTGCAGCGACGGAAACTGAAACCTTAAAAATCATTTGAAACAATAAAAAAAGTCTACGACAGTTAAATCTGTAAATAATTAAGTTAAAGAAAAAGATATTTCAACGTATACGCAGATTATTGGCAATTTCAAAATTCATTGAAACCCCGCTTCGGCGCTGCACCTGCAGCACGCAATCTTATTACCAATGAAAATCCAATTTGCCCGGCATTACCGGTAAGTGTTAACATTCCTTTGCAAAGTCCAAGTTTGGGTTGGTAGCATTGCGAAAAACAATTTTGAATTTTTTTCCACAAGAGACAATATTGCATAAATATTGGCGAAGCCCATTTTGCAAAGTGGATAATTGAAGCCTGCAATAATCTTGCTTGCAAGGAAAAAATTGCAGGACCAATTTTCGGCGCACTTACGATTAGCAAAGTGCCTGCGTGCTGGTACGCAGCTCCGAAGATTTGACACGCAATTTACTAAAATTGCCAAATTTCACGTCCGCACTTACCCATCGTGCAAATTCGGTGCGTTATCAGCGTGTCCCGGTACATCGATATGAATAAAAACGGAACGTTCTTTTATCTCTGACATGCAGGGATGATTGACGAAATCGTGAAACGAAGTGTCTGTAAAAAAAAATATTTTTCAAAAAAAATCCCTCTGTCCCACTTATCAAAGTGGCTTCGAAAGTTATATGAAACCCCGGCGCAAAGAGTCTAAGCCAATTAAAGAGGCATGTAAATTGATAAGATTTCCCATTCCAAAAAAAAAAAAGGAATTTCAACCCTTTGATTTTTTCTCTTCGAAAGCGCCCTTAAAATTTGCATAAATTGATCGTGATACCGAATCAACCCTTATCTACGTCAAGCGTATCCACTTGGGACACGGGCAAATTCATGCATACCTTATCGACCCTTGACTGATATGAATCTCTAAAATTTTAAATTCCATAAAAGCGTCCACTTACGATTGCATCCCAAATCATGAACAGTTAAAAAAACTGCGCGCTTCTGCTGCTGCGTGATGTCGCCCTGTAGAATAAAAAATCAAATTAAAATTAAAAATCAAAAATAGCGAACTGTCCCTTAACCAAAAATAAATTCTTGCCTGCACGTATACATAGAGATCCCCGCTTCTGTCTGTGTTGACGACGTATTTCTGGAAAAAAAAAAAAAGAAGAAGAAAAATGATAAAAAGTTTTCACGTGCGGAGAATTGCGCGTCGGTTGCGTAGAGGACGAGCCAGCTCGTTAAGGTCGACCTGATGCGAATATCGAAGTGTCGGCGAACTATCGATTTTAGCGAGTGAGGCCTCCGCTGGGGAGCAACTCCCGAATTTTCCACACTTTACCCGAAGAAAAGACCTCACGCTCTCAACCCACTTCAGAGATTTCGTTATTTCATTTTACTTAATCATAGATTTTCCACTTTTCCATTTTATTAAAATTATCTTCCATTTTCCTCCTTTCTGCTTGCAGCTTTTTTCCCCTCTAACCAGCCTCAACCGTTTCCCCGATACACTTTGAAGTTACTTCGCGTCTAAGTTATTCCAGAATTTAAATAAAGGCTTCGATAATCGATGTTGACACCCGCCAAGAGCATATTCTGTAAAGTCACTGTTTAAGCCAGAAAAGAAAAAAAAAAAAAAAACCGCTACGTCAGAAACAAAAATAAAGTACGACCGTATTGTTAAAGAGCATTTCCAAAAATCGTGCACTTACGTGCAAATCAGATTCAGCGCCCTCGCTCATGTTTTCAAGAAATACGTTTCAGTTTTTTTTTCTCAAAATTCGTAACAGTCCCGTGTACCGAGTACAGGAATCGTCACTGAACGAAAGCGCCGGGCGATAAGGAAAAGTTCAGCAAGCACTTTCAGTTTCTTGTAGCGTCCACGTAAAGCACCGGCAACAACAGCAACGAGTAACGTCCGGTTGGCACAACGAACGCAAACCGACTGACGGAATATTGCCGGGCAAGATTTTCCATGCATCATCATCTTGGAGCACCCAGCCTTGAGACATCCCCACTCGACTCATGCCCTTTAAGCCCGTACCTAGGATTCATCCCCATTTCTCTTCAACCCCCCCCCCCACCCCCCACCCTCAGATACAGTCAATATTAAAAACATACACAAGCAGCCCCAATAAGCCCCCAAAATTACCCACGTGGTCGGTAAAACGTCATTCAGTCAGATTTAGACGAAATCCTTCGAGTTTCATGGGTTTGCTATACCAGGAACGAGTGCGAGAGAGAGGAACGTATGGGCGCTTACGCGGGTAAGAGAGAGACAGACATAGCGAAAACGTAAAAAGCAGACAGTACCCTTTGCCGAATGAACAGGGTCAAAAAAAATAAACGAAAATCCAAAAAAAAATGTATTTTCATACTGGGTATGAAATTTCGAAAAATCCCTCAATCTTCGAATTAAACTCAGCTCTGCCTTGTCACATCGACGGACAAACGTAAGAATGATAATCGATTGCTAACTGAATCCTACGACCATCGTACGTTCTACGCAACGCACTTTTAATAAGCGAAATTACAAATCGCACTTACTATCACTGATATCAGTGATAATACCGCAACTGTATTCAAGGCTTTATGAGGTATTCGGAACTCTCCGAGGATCTCAAAACTCTCGTTCGTATCGCAAGAGAATGGAAGCCTCCCAAAGCTGCAACCCTTTCTGAACGAGATACTCGAGGGCGCCTGAATAGAACAAAGGACACTTTGTCATATTTCATGTTTCACTTGAAGATCCACGGCTGCACTTTAAGCGCCCAAGATGTTTACCCCAGCCTGTAGCAAAGCGCAGACTGTACAGTGTTCTTCAAAGGCTCCTATACGCTGCTGCTGCTGCGTAGTACTTCTGTAAATACAGTGCAAGAGCATGGGACATCGGAGCCATTTAATTACGCACGTCTACGCGTACACAGCGACTCCCCGTATCGGTGCTAACTCGCTCAACTAATTTATTTGCCGCACTAATGAAAACTGCTCGAGCAATTTTGACATGACAGCTACGCACTGAGGCGATTACGTCACGCCAGGTGTTCACGACCATCGAAACAGTCATTGGCCTACTTTGTTGTGCGATATATATTTTTTTTTAATAATACATCGACTTGGTGCATTTGGAACGGTCAAATTTGACTTTTTTTTTTCCCAATGAAATTTGTCAACTGGTTCATAGAGGTTCATGTAATACGTATTATTAGAGACCAGAAATTTGTCATAATTATTAAGCCGTCTTTTAAGCACTGTTTTTTTCTTGTTTATTAATCTTTTTGACTTTTCCGATGGCTAGGAAGGCAACAATGGTTCTCAAAATACACTACGGTCTTTCTCTACGTATGAAATTTGTGAACACATAACTCGTGACGTCTTCTATCCGCATAGTTTATGTTGTTTGCGCTTTCGGGTTATAACAGTCACTTACAGACCCGTCCAAATAGCATGCTATTACTGGAACGACCTGTACCTTAATGAAAGCTTGACCCAAGGGGGAAATTCCAAAATGCTTCGTTCACAATAAATTGTTCGGATACGACTGATCGATAGGGGGTGGTTTTTATTGTAGGAACTTTATTATTTTTCTCAGGAAGAATTCAGTGTGGAATTCCCATCCCGAGTGCACGTATGTTTGAAACGCGAGCGTTTATTGACCTAAATTTCGAGATGAAGGCGTTCAACGAGATTTGAATTTTCCTGTGCATCTGTTGGACTCGTGGACCAGTTTTTTTTTTGGCTTTGTCTTAATTTTTGTGACTCTTCCTTTTTTTTTAATTCTTCTTGATCGTCTTTCTTGACTATCTTTTTATTATTGTTTGTTTCACGCGTGAAACGGGATGCTGGGACATTGAAGACGCTATGCAGAAATGCCAACGATTGCATTGCGAAATTCATTGGGCTATAAATAGATTATTGAATTAAATTGTCTCTTGATTGGACTTAATGACGTTTATCTGATGGACTCGTTGCGTAATGATGCTCGTACCAGAGAATCTATCGTTCTTGTTGTTTCTTATGAAAAACAAAATTTTGTTAAAGTGGATACACGATTTTAGGCTGAATTCTGTATTACTGCATAATTCGAAGTGAGATGCGTCTTTAAATGGAGCTAGATTTTTTAATTCAAATTCTTAAAAAATAGTTTGATTGTATATTCAGCAGCATCAACTATTTTACTGTGCGCTAATTCGATTATCGACTGAACGATCAGCTGAGGCAGCTCGAATAATTTAATTCAGCCTGCAACACCGAACCAACTTTTCTTTAGCTGCTCCCGTAAAATTTTCTTGACTCTCTGTAAAATCGATCCGACCTTACTACTAACGGGTGGGTCAAATTTTAGGAATTCAATGTTCATACCTCTTTACGTAACTGAAGTCATTAATGGTGTAATTAAACAAAAAATCTAAAGATATGTCAAAAGTTACAACAAAAAAAAAACACTATCTTATCAATAACCTGGCATTGATTAAATGTAAAATCCAAAAATATAATAAAAATGAAAAAAAGATTTCTTACCCTCTCACTAGCCGGACACAATAAGCTTCCACGTTGTGCGTGACTCTTGCGCTTTTGAGCTGCCATTTTATAATAATTTTAAAAAAATCACTGTTTATAATAACATTTAGCTTTTTTGACTGTGTTGAATCTTCCGAAAATAAAATACAAAAATGATCCTCGGATTATTCAGGGCGAATAACGATTTTACCATAGGTTATTTTGATTTGATCTCTCGCAGAAATGATCTTGGTCGACCGATGGAGTTTCATCACGAAAACCTGAAGTTAAACTGATGATCTTCTGGATGCGCCAGCATTTGCCAGCGTAAAGTGACGTGTCGCTCGACGTCCTAAAATTAGTCAGAGACTTTCGGGACTTCGGTTGTGTATTTGTACACAGATTGAATGACTCGCAGCTTCTGCATGCGGGTCGAGTTTTGGATGCAGTCTTGGACCACTTGGCGCCCTCTCGTAAGACAGGAGCCAATGGGTTTATGAGAGATACTTTTGAAGTTTACTGTAGAGCGCGAGAGGGCACTGACCATTTTTTTGAGACGATCGACAGTGCTGAGATTTTTTTTGAAAATCGGGTGACAGTCAAAACTCATTCCGACAGACAATTTTCAAACTGATTTTGACGTTTTTAATATATATATAATGGAAGAACAGGTATTTTTATGACGAGCGTATGATATCGTATAGTCATTTTTTGGGTGGATTTTAGACAGAAGCAGAAGTGGAACGAAAAAATTTTTTTTTGGTTCATGAAGCTTTTCCGTGCTTGGTCAAGATTTTGGAAATTTATGATTCGAAGGAGAGGACGCAAAGTCCTGATGAATTTTGTTTAATGATTTTTACGAAAAAGGTCGAAAGGAATTTTGGGAAATGTCATTTTGACAATGCTTGCAAGTTAAAGGAAGACTTTGAGGTTAGATATAGATTTTTGTATTATTTTTTTGGATATTAAATATATTTTTTGATTTAAAAAATTGATAATCCTTTTTAAGATTCCTCCAGTGACTTTGCAGCAACCGATTTTGGACTTATTTTTCAATATTATTAGACTCGAACGGTTTTTGAAAATTGTTGTCAACGAATTTTACGAAATTAAAAACTGCTATAGGATTAATGATTTTTGGCTGATTACTGGTAAATGATTTAAAAATTATTGTAATAACAAATTGACTAATTTAAGATAAAAGTTAGAATGAATATTTTTGTTTTTTAGCACTTCTGTACGTTCTCGTCTACAGATCGTCCAACGTGGAAGTCAATGATGCTGTTGAATTTATTGATACCATCGATCCATCTAAAATTATCAATTTACTCTCGTACCTTACTAACCCTGAAACACAGAATCTTATTTTCGTCGCCGGCTGTACCGTTTTCGATATCGAATTTGTTCGCGAAAAAATCTTCGAACCATTTCGAAAATCTAAAAAATTTCTACAAGTAAGTAATACGTTGGCCACGTAGGATATTGGAAAAAAAATTATAAAAATAATTAAATCAGAATTTAAAATGTGCACTGAGAAAAAAACGGCAGGATGCAAAATCAAAAAAAGAATTAACCGTCCCGATGGAAATGAATGTCTTAAATCGTCCAAAAGCAATACCACGAGTGCCGTGCTGTACGCCAGAGGTAAATTTAGAAAAATTTATTTTGTCAAAATTGTAAAAAAAAATGTATTCTCCAAAAATTCTCGAGAATCCCACGAAAAGAGACGCAGCTCGGCCAGCGCCAAAATCCACGTACAAGTCACCGACGATAGAAGAAAAATTGATCAGATTGCGAAGGGAAAACAAAATTCGTGCCACGAGTTTATTGCAAAATGCGGAAATAAACGCGCCGAATTGTTTGCGTCGTGAAAAAATGGAAGTTTCCAAAATAGCAGAAAAAATCGAGTCCGAGCGACGAAAATCGATGCCCCAAAAACCAGCAACAAGAACCCCACCGAATTTCAAAGTAAAATAGAAATTTTGAAATTCCACGATTTTTAAGAAAGCGCTAAAAATTTTAATCAAATTAAATAATTAATATTCATCTCAACGAGCAGCCAGTGGAAATTAAACAAAATGCAACAACGATACTGCGCGAGGGTGCTCGAATAGCACATACGGAAATGAAGGAAGTTCAAAGGTCAGATAAAAGTTTCTTAAAGCAGTTTAAGATTCAATAAATATTTTGGACGCAGGATAAAGGATCTCGTGCAAGGAGCTTTCGACCCGGCGGAAGTTTCGAGAATGGACAATGAAATACGCGCTCAGGCGGAAGACGAGAGAATGCGAAGAATCGCGGAGAATCATTTATCGGGTCTTTTGAGCCACGAAGAGGCGCTGATAGCGAAGCAAAATCTTCTGGACGAAATAAAGGCACGAGCATTTCGTGCGCGCTGTGAGGTAAAAAAAATTGTACAGTCAGTAGGAAAATGTTGTCCGAGCAATAAAAAGATAATCGACAAATTTTAATCGTTTCCACGAAAGAGAGAATCGCTCAATGAAAAATTGGAAATTTGGCGCGTGAAGGAGTACAAGAAAATACGTGAAATCGTGGAAAAGTCTCACGATATAGAGCAAGCGTCGCGGGAAGCACAAATGTATATGATCGAAGAAAAAAGACAGAAAGGTAGAGACAAATTTTTTGATTTTCAAAAAAATCGTGACTAACCTCAAAAATTATGGTAAAGCCGCGGAAGTTACGGAGGAGTCGAAAAAATTGCGAATGGAGGTTTGCAAACGAAAGGAGGAAGATCTCAATAGGAAGATTCGATTGATCCAAGAGATCAAGGCTCTTCAATCGTTGCAATCGATTAATCAATTGAATAAGATCAAGGATTTCGATCCGACTTGCACGAGCGGACTGGGTTTGCTTTGCGAAATGTCATTGGCGGAATTGAAGGAGAGACTCTTCATCACCAAAATGAAGATCCAGGAAGATCTGGAGGATCGTAAGAGATCTGTAAGAGAGCAGCGACAGAAGCAAAAGGATCTAATAAGATTCACCCAGAGAACGATCCAGGAATACAAAACCAAGTTTGAGAATATAATTTTATTCGAAAATTTTCCTTCCCACAATCCTTCGCGTCTGATCTTTATTTTTTCCCATTTTTTTTCTTTTTCTTTTTTTCTTTTAGTAAAGACGTCAGCGCGCCCTTGAGAAATGCATCTTCTAGAAAATCAATGAAGGAATTGCAATCGGCAAAGATCGAGGAATTGCGAAGTAAATTGGAAGAGAGAAGGAATTTCCGACTGAGCAGACGCTTCGTTGACAATCCTTTAATTTCGCAAAAATGTATCGCTGCTCCTCCGTGACTGGAGTCACGGGTTTACCATAAAAAAGAATTATCATTTTTCTTCCTACAATAGAAACATATTTTAATACAGCCACGATAACCAGATCCTTTAATTTTTCGACACCCCGTACATCTTTGTGATCTATTCCAAAATCGATTGCCACATTTGACCTAACAAAAATGCATTGTTGACGCAGTTCACGGGCTAAGCGCTGGCGCACTTGTGCAATATCTATGACGGTCGGTAACTAACGATCTGCTTTATCGACGGCGGATATTTAAAGAATGTGAAAGTCGTATCGAACGACTGATACCAATAAGAACGGCTTGTCAGGCTGGATTGCGAAATAATTAGCATATTTAAAAAGGCGAAGTGGGGAGAACACAAGGTCTGTTACGAAAGTCATCACCAGCAATGATTTCCACGCGAATATTTTATATGAGAAGTACTTGTGACATTCATAGATATCACGAAGTGCCAGTGTAATCCTGATACGCGAATAAAATGACTTTCAATATCTGTTAACGTATAAAATACCAGAGAATCCCAGAACAGCCGTCAGTACAGTGTTGCGCTACGAAGAGAATCATCATCGAGTAATCATTGAGTTCGATGACCAATAAGTGTCACATTGTAAACAGTTTGAAAGTGCACTTAATAAAACGTATAAGCAAGTGCTAATTATTTTGTCAAAATG
Source organism: Trachelus iudaicus (assembly GCA_030142595.1). NCBI lineage: Eukaryota > Metazoa > Arthropoda > Insecta > Hymenoptera > Cephidae > Trachelus > Trachelus iudaicus. Next base: position 107,100 of record JARQTH010000730.1, on the reverse strand, counting down.
GATAATCAAATTCCCTCCCTTTGCCCGAGGCTGAACAAGCCCAGAAAATTTTCCAAAAAACCAGTCACGATTTGTTACGAAAAACCGGCCGCAGTTCAAGTCGACAGAACTGCATACGACGAAGCAAGACACGATGCGCTTCTCGGTGACGTCATTGACAAAATTACAGTTTCCAAAAAATCAGCGAAAACATGGAAAATGCTGAAAGGCGATCTCTGCAGAGTCACGGTGATCGAAGGATCTCAGGTATGAAAATTTTGAAAACTGACTTTTCCTCGAAATTCGATAAAAAAAAAACTTTTACATTTTCAGGTGGGCGACATGAATTTTTGGAATCTTCACAATCCCAAGGAAAGATTTTACTCAGGTACTTTTCCAAAAAAAATCTCATTATCCGCCGTGATGATTTTTCATTTATCAATTTTTGGAAATATAATTTTTCTTCGATTCAGGTAAAACCAGACAACTTCACGCTTCTCATCTGACAACTTACGACAGACTCTGGAGCAATATGCCGTACGTAAGGCCAATGGCTACTGTCATTGCTGATTCCTTATCAAGATATGGAATCGACGAAGATGGCGCCAGTGTCCATGACGTCATAGGTACATAACGACATATAAAAATCTGTCTTCCCCCATAATTTATACTTATCCATGAGAACAAATTGGTTTTACCTAATTATTATAAATTTCAGGCACCAGGTGTGACAGTTACACCATCGAATTAATAACCGGTAAGAAATCCCACGACTCCTGTCACACTTACTTGACGCGTGCTGCCCAGGATGCTGGACTGACGGAAGACGACGTCCACGACGTGTGGAACATATTCATGTGCACTGGATTTACCAAGGTGAACATTGTTACGTCACGATATATTATCTACGTAATCAAAAAAAAACGTATCACCGAAATTTTGTTTGTTCCTCAATCACTTCAGGACACTCATCAATATTTCTGTAAAGCAAGTCCAGCCAGAAAGGGTGATTACATAGAATTTATTGCCGATATGGACTTACTCGTTGGTCTGAGCGCGTGTCCACACGGTAGGTATAAAAAAAAAATTTCAAAAATCAAAATAAACGCAGATCACGTAATTAGCCGTATGAAATTTGTATTACCTTGATTATTTTTATTTTTTTTTTTTCTTACTACAGGAGACGTTTCCGTTCCTGTGGGACTTGAAGTTCCAGACGAAATATGTCATCCGTTGGGTGTTGAGATTTTTCGAAAAAAAAATTAATCAAATTTTGTCTCAGACTCAAAATGTATTTTTGCAGTCTCGGTGTAGAATTTATTTTTGAAAAAAATATAACTTCTGATACTTGTCTGACTCGCTTTTTGTCGCACACCTGTACATTTTTTGTAAGTCCAATTAAATTTTCGGGCCAACTTCATAATTTGTAGATTCAGGTAAAAATGTAGTCAATGAAATTTATCGAGAGTGGCGCGACGTCGACGTTGATTGACGGGAACTAATGGCGCCGTCAAAATTCGTTGATACTGTCGGTCGTTAAAAATTTTGGCGTAATGTATATTGACAACAGAATGAGCAATACTGTAAACAATTAAAATATGTCAGTTTTTCAATATTAAAGTAAAAGTAAATTATGGAAAAAGTATTTTTTTTTATTTAATTCATTTCAAAAAATCGACCGCAGCGCCATCACTGTGGAATCGGATATACAGAACAATTAATTCTTTAGCGTTCGTTGGAAATGTAGGTCTGTGTAGTTACTGGCAGATCTGCTGATAAGGTACTGCAGACATATCGAGTGACAGTGTCGTTACTGATAACGTAAATGATTATCTTATCGGTATTATCAAAAACATAAAATAATGCCTGTATAAGAGTATCCTGTTTCAGACTAAATTGATCGTTTAGAATATTTATTGGAATTTTGGATAATCCAAAAAACTGTCATAAAAATATTTACCTAAAGTCAAAAGCATGTAAAATAAAAATTAGTCATTCCAAAAGTCACTGAACGATTCGATACACCTCGTGGTACGAATTTTGGTTAACGCTAATTATTGCGATACTCAAATTTCATGATAAAATTCATTGTAATTAAAAATTACTAATTAACTGATTAATGCTACTGCATAAAAATATAAATTAAAAAAAAAAAACAATTTCACTCTATCACATGAATGTTTCTTTGAACAACTTCATCGTATACAAAATGGGCACGAAAAGTTGAATTAAAAAAAAAAAAGAATTATTACCAGAGTCATAATCCCCTATCCATCAATTCACCGAATAATCTCGTGCACGATTATTTCGGAAAAACAAAATCCAAAAAAAATGAGCAAAAGGAAAAAAGGGGTATTTTCAGGCTGATCTGGACCGTGATTTTTTGTTTTGAAAAATTATATAAAACTTTTGCTTGACGTTTTCAAATTTTAATTTTAACGTTAATATATTTCGAAATTGAAAATTCACGAATGGATCACTTTTAATGAGCTAATATATTTTATATATAATCCACAGTGCTAATAAATAGAAAAGTGGGAATCTGTGCAATCTGTAAGAATCCCAGGTTGTAAAATCGTATCCGATAAAAGTTATAAGTTAAAGCTCGAAACGAGTAGTTGTTCCCTATTTGCTGTCACATGATTTACAATTTTTCGATATTATATCGACGCGCCTTGAATGATGTATGGATCGGCAAACAACGATAATCCAGCTTAAATGCCGAATCGAAATTCATTTGGAGTAGCCGTCGCTGACCGTTTGTACAGGTGTCTTGTAAGGGAACTTTTGAGAATAATTTTTGGAAATTAGACATGAGAATTTTTTTGTTAAAGATCACTAGGGAATTGGAGTTAATAAATTATGGTGACAATTGGCAGTTGGTACACGTGAACTTGTCGAAGCTGTGAATTTCGAAATTGAAAATGACGTGAAAATTTTGGAAAATTTTTTTTACACGTCTGATTGTATATCAATAACGTAAATTACGTGAGAAACGCAAATTGAATGATATACCGGGTGCTTGGTAAATAATGAGAACTTCTCGAGTACGGCCGGTATACACGGTGGGGAGTCTGTAACCGCGAGAGTAGGGATTCTATCGTCCTTATCAGTTTATTGCGTCCAATGGCGAGCTTGAGGAAACAATCGCCTTGATAAGGGCGGCATATTCTCTAACTCTTGAATCCTTATGTCCCCCAGTTGACTTTGATACGGAGGACAGTTAGGAAGCTAATTTTGAGGAAAGTGCGTCTCCAAAGAAAAGGAGAATTAAAAATCGAAAAAACCTAGGAAGATTCTCAATACGATTGCCGTATCCGTTAGTCAAAAAAAAAAAATCGAAAGATCGCCAAAACAAAATTTAGAAAAATCCAACAGGATGATAGTGAGGACATAGTAGTAGAAAGCAGGAAATCCTTGAGGAAAAAAAGAGTCCTCAAGGATAGTTAAACAATTTTTATTAAAAGAAAATTCCACCCAAAAAAAATCAAAAAATATTTTTGGCTTATCAATTCCATCGTCGAAATGACCACCGTTTGCAAGACAGCCAGATCCTTCAGGATCGACGATCTGCTCGAGAAGGACAATAATCGTGAATCCTACGAAAGGGAAAGGTCCGTCTCGCCAAGGAGTCCGTCCTTCGTCAACAGTGCCAATACGCCGCCCTCGACGCCAACGACGCCGACGACGCCGACGACGCCGACGACGCCGACGACGCCTAGTCAGATCCCTTTTCAAGGACACTGGCTGGCAAGACCTACCCCACTCTATGCGCCGCATTTGGACGATCGGAGACTCTACTCGCCCTACGACCTGCAGCACTTGAAAGGTAATTGAAAATTTTGAAATTTCGTGAAAAAATTTCCAAATTGAAAGAAAATGTATTTGCCAAAAAACTACTCGACGGTACCAGCCATTTTTTGTGGTTCCTCAAAATTCCGAATAAAAAATTCTAAAGTGTATCTACAACCCACGATAAATCTTTTTGAAAAGATCTTCTAGAATCATTGCGCAATAACTACGCGAGAGGATGCATTTTATCTGAGTGACTTCCTTCCTGCACAATATTCAAAGCGGAATGTTCCTATCTGGAGGATACGAAACCGCATTTGTTACCAGGAGAAAAAGAAAAAGTGGATAGCCAAAAACAGAAATGTTCCCTCTCTTTATCGGTCGGTGGGAATTCCTGAAAATTCTCCTTAAGGTGACGTCAGGCCACCATATTTGTCCTGCAGTCTCTAGCTTTTTTTTTTTTACGATTCAAAATCAAAATAACAATTACGCATCGATTTTAGTGAAACTAACGAAAGGCGCAGATCCTACGAATAATTTAATTAGTTGATCAATCATATCTTTCGGAAAGGGTAATTAAGATTAAGGGGCGTTCAATGCTTAGAATGATCGATTATCGTTAAGTATGCTGATTATTAATTACTTAATTACCGATCGATTGAACTCGTGTGATACAGTGCACCACGTGTTCCGTAAACTCTCGTGACATAACTCACGTTTGCCTGCTTTATTGATAAACAATATTGCGATATCATCGTCATCGATGACGTGTCGACGAATCAGCCATTTGTCAAATTAAATCGCAAATCCCACCCGAGTACGCTTTGGATTTTCGTACGACGTAGATTTATCAAGTAAATTGAGTAGAGGTTCATATTTTTTTTTGAAAAAGATTTTTTCCTCCTGACAAATCTAAAGAGGATCATTGCACTACAGATAAGTAATAGAAATCGAAGAGAAAGTTATCAATAAATGTCGTAATCACCGATTACTTCGTTATTGATGACCATGACGCGTCACGATCGTAAATTTTAACGATGAGAATATTTTTAGCGTTAATATTCACGATAAGAGTAATAAGGAACATCAATAAATTAATTATCGAGAAAAAAAAATTGATTTTTAATCAAAAATATTATCAACGAAATATCGAGGTATTGAGATCGTTCGATCGCTCGATCGATCGACCATCAATGACCGGGATAGTAATTTTTTTTAAACAGAAAAGAAAATTTTGGAAATTTTTCTGGTTTAATAAATCTTTTCAAAAAATACTGTTACCTGACGTCATAATTGCGTCATCTTCGCCAGAATTACCATATAAAGTCATAGGAAACGCGTCTCGGTCCAACTGGACGATCATCGCAGGAGTGCAAGGCGTTGTTGAATTTCGAAAAACGAAAGGATGCGTATTTTTTGAAATTCCAAAAATATAGATAAAAAAATAAAATCATCATATCGAAAGTTGTTGAGTGGTAATGATTGATGATTGGTCTGCGGATTACGCTCGGATCCGATTAACCCCACGGCAGGTATTTAGGAGCGGCAATTATCAGCCAATAACTCAGTGGCATGCCAATGATATTTCATTGAACCGATTGCCGGCACTCGAGCAGTGATGCAATAACTGGTTTTATAAACCGATTAATCAAAAATCTACGACGTCGTACGATAAAGTGAAGCTTTGGCGCTAAGCCGCTCTTTATCGGGACACCCTGGCCAATAGCGTCGAAATAATATGTCAATCGGTACGTAGCTTCTGGCCAATCGGAAAGCCCGAATTCTTGGCAGCACGTAGAAACGGATATGCTTTAACGTCGAACTTTTATCCACACCGAATTTCTCTCTGTTCGACGTATGCCAATGGCATTAATCGATAATCGAATATTACGCTATAACGAATCCATACTGCGAATAGCCCCAAAAAACAATATAATCTTGTATGATTAATTGTTGGCAGCTTAATTCAAAGAAACACAGAAATCGATACGATAATAACGTCCAGGGATAAGTCAATGATAAAAGAGTACAGTAGTTTCCCAGGCCGAATTACCAGAAATCAGATTTTTTGAATATTTTCACGACTAATAATCTCCGAAATCTGATTAGACGATACGGCATGAGGAATCAAAAATTCTGGCCGAATGATTTGGCCGTTATCGATGACAGTCGTCGAATTCCAATGAGTTATATTTGAATTCCAATAACCCACGTGCACATTCAAATTACGGATAAGAATTTTCAATTTAAGTATTTTCGTTTTATACCTTTGGCTCTGAACCGTGTTGGCGTTAGACTGGAAAGACGTAAAGTCAAAAGGGAGATTATAATGCTATTGATCATTAATGCCGGGCATGCACTGATAAGTCGAACCGCACCGGACTCTATACACTTTGGATTTTCGTTTTGGCTGTTTGCGTATCGGCCGGTCAGCCCGAAAGGATTATGACGACACGGAACAATATCGATCACTTGGCCAGTTTGTGTAGCAACGTAAGAAAACGCGAGAATCCATATGGCACTGACGATAGTTACAACCTGGACGGCATTGGCGGCATATATCGGTCATTTCGGACAGCAGAGATAACATTGCCGTTTCGTAAATGATTTCTAAAAGTATTTAATTGATTCTTAACAGTACCGCCTAACAGATTCTGGCATCTGTATTCCCCGTATCATCTGCCGCTTCAGCAGGGAATCCTTGCGAGACTCCATGCTGCGCATTACAGCAAAAGAAAAGGTGGCCAAGTCCGTTTCACACCGCAGCAGACAGCTGGACTGGAGAGACGATTTGGTTCACATAAGTACCTCAGTCCTGAGGACAGGCGACATCTGGCGGTACAGTTGAAACTAACCGATCGGCAGGTAAGGAAGCGCGAAGAAGCTTTTAAATATTTGAAGAATGGTTTTTGTTATACGAATATTTCGATTTTTGACGCTTTTAGGTGAAAACGTGGTTCCAAAATCGACGGGCAAAATGGCGACGCGCCAATCCTTCCACGTCGAACGTAAATGGCGAGGATCAAAAGAGCAGGTGCCAGACGGAAGGGGAGGATCGTTTGAACGGAGAACAAGAGCCTTGCGAAACGGATTGCAGCAGTCCAATTTCCGTTACGGATTAATTTTCTGAATATTTATAGTCTTGGATATTTCGGCTATTACCTTTGAAATAACTACGGAAGCTTTGCTCTGTGAAATCGTCTAAACGATTTTATGACTTTCTAGAACTTTTTTGTCTACCTTCTTTTTAAATTCCGGCTTTCCGTACGAGAAACCACTTTCCGGCATTCATTTATAAAGTGGTATCATTTTCACGATATAATCCCGTTTCGAAGCACGGGTATCGGAAGTTTATCGTTTTTCCTTCAAATTCAAAAAAATGCTCGTGGTCTACGTAAATTAAAAATTGTCTTGTTCCGGGCAGACAGTTATTCGATTAATGATTTATTTGTCGGTACGTTAGTACACAGTAGATAGTTGATAGTTAAGAAACAGAAAATTGTTATCAAAGTTAATTTAAGTAAGTCGAAGCTTCGCATATAAAGTTGTTACATGTTTTATATTAAAATATGAAAAATTATGTAAGCTGTCTTTGTACTATGCCAATATTTATTGCATAACGATTATCCGTCTCTCTCTTGATTCTCTACCCAAAATGCACTAATTAAAAAGGATTTTCGCTAAGAAACTTTCGTCATTACTAAGAATCAATTTTTGTTTCTACACTCTAACTTTCATCACTCGAGAAACAAGCTGCTTGCGTTACCGACACTCGGTAAGCCCAAAACGAAATTCTAAGAGGATAAAGCAGCTTGGCAGTATGATAAAAAAGAATATATCTCCGGATAGAATTTCATTGAAACACTTCCACCCTTTATTTTCACAGCCTCAATAATGAATCGCCCCTTTCATCCCTTCGTCAATCATAAAGCAAGTACTTATCTATAACACGGTTTCAAAATGCCAGTAGAAATAATACTTCTTCCTGTCAGGACAGCAGCCAAGTCCCGACCTTTCTTTAATTCCCCTTTTTACGTGAACAGCTCAAGTTCCATTATGCGGTGGATAGAATTAGCCCGTGGCGCAGCCCGGTTAATTAACAAGGCGATGTTAAACTTTTTAACGGTACGCGAAGGCGATTAAAATTAGAATAATACGCGGCTCTACGTGTTCCGCATGAAAATTCAGATGAGAGAGTAACGAAGCCCTTGCTGGTGGTAGATCATATTTTTTCATTCGTATCCTATTCTTCGATTACGCTCAAAGTTCACCGAGTGACTGTCACGCGCGTTCCTAAAACTCACGATCGATTTAATCGCGAGCAATCAATACCGATCGGACGACCAAAGCTGATTCCCGCGGTTAACGGAAGCGCACGAGGGATGTTGCAGCAAACCGAGTACATAAAGGTTCGGTAGCTGGCTGAACAATATCATCCCCTCGCTGATGAAAACGAAGCGATGCGACGGAAACCATGCGCAGAATTTAATAATCGACAAATTTCCACTAGCCGTCTCTTGCCGACCTAACCTCAAAAACGGATTGTCAGGATTGGCTCACCCTCCGCCAAACGTTCGCTCCACCCTCGATACGAAGAAGCCCTTGAAAACATATAGGGGACGTACGGATACGCACTGTGTAGAAGCCCAAACCAAACACCCCCTCGGTTCCAAATTTCATTTTGAAATTGATCATTTTGCTTGTTGAAAATAAATCATTCGTGCGGTTGCGCAAGTGTCAAGTAAAAAAAAAATTATTTTGAGTAGAGAAATGATGAGGATTACTCTAAAAAGAATTATTGAAATTGTGTAAACCAGACATGCCCGTGTAATCCGCGCGGTTCTGATATGTATAATATACTGTATACATAAAGGTGAATCCTAATCGGGGTAGCTATCAGTGATTTCGCCTAATGAAACTCAAATGTATGATTATTTTTCGGAAATGACCGTGTATCGCAAATGAAGTAGGCTTTTGTATAGTTGCATATGTCGACTGAGCAATCGGTAGACGAATTTATTGTGTTTATATTTATGATTATTTACTCATATAGAATCAAAGATACTGAAAAATCTGAGAATGATAATGGCGAGGCAATTGTTTTACTACAAATTCGAAATGATTAGTACTTGCCGAAGAATTGGGAAGCTCTGATGTGCCGTGCGAGTTGAATGTGGGTGAAAGTTGAAGTTTCAGTTGACGATAACGCGCAGACACTTCTAGCTGGTATCGCCTAAAATTGTATTGATTATTAAATGAGTATAAAATCATAATGAAGTATGAGAGGCAGTAGTGATATAAAAGAGTAACGAAGACGCTATAGGAAATTTTGATAATAAAATTTAAACGATTGGCCAGTGCCAGAACGTACAGCAGGCAGATACGTAGCGACTTATGTACTTGGCATTAATAATATGATTTCACTACTTTTTATTAGAGGAATTCACAGCACTCCCGTACTTGGCACAGTTTTTTACACATTTTTTTTGGAGATCGAACAATAGCCAAAGTGACTGACAGATTAAAGAGAGTGAAATTTATTTCTTGTATCACTTTATCGCGGCAAAGGTCCAAGCTCTCTTACCAATGAATAACGCGAGAAGGAAAGATAACGGTCGACGAGAAAATGGCCAAGAATTTCTCAAGGCGGTGTGAAACGTAAGGGCGAACGAGAGAGAAGATGTATAGATATATAGCGTACAGAGTGAAAGGATTTGGGCGGGCAGGGACGAGGAGCCAGGGGCGGACAGAAGCTGAGAGTTATGGTGTGCACAGGGTGTCAACGACAGGGGTACAGTAGCGGACTAAACAAGCCTCTAATTGGTGGATGTAGCCATCTGTAGCGACACGAAACACTCGAAGCCCGTGTTCGGAAATTCCTCGGAGAGTTGTGCTTCTGCGGAAAGTGGACGCCGAGTATGCTTTAAGGATCCGACGTAACCTCGTGAGGATATTTATGCCCTTTGAAACGCACGCGGCGAACAATGGGATTCAGACATATGGTCGATATGCACGGGATACGTCTCGTACTTACTTGGAATATTTTTGACGAACCTTCGGAACGAAGCCGTAGAGACAGTTGTCACTGCAAGACTCCGAGGAATGAAATCAATTCACGATTATTGGCAAATTCCCATTGCTGTCGGACGCGACAACTCGCCTTAAGTATTTCGTGCTAAACTTACTGGCATTCGAGACCCGACGCTCCTCTAGTACCGAATAAGGCCGCGAGGGGCGCCACCCGTCCGCCAAGTACCAAAGCTTTGGCCACGAGATGTCTTTTGTTTCAGGAACGTCGAATTTTGAACGTCGAACGTCGAGCATCGAACGAAGTGAAAGAGAGACGCGACGGAAGGAAAGGGACAGAAGGAAGAAGAAAAAAAAGAATAGTTTTTCACCGTAGCAAGATATACACGTATCCACTGGATGTCCCCGGACTGTGAATCTCGTTTATTTCGATTTGGCAAAAGAGATCGTCGAGATTGCAGCGGCGCCAGTTTCATCGAGTGACGTTAGAGGGAAAAGGTAAAAGGGTCGCGTTTGTCGATGCGAAGGGATCGAAGGGCTCAAGATGAGATTAGGGGTTCGCTTTAAAGTGAAATCCATGGAATATCGAAAAATCTACGGTGGCTGCGGCTAAGGTCCAGCCGCAATGAGAATTGATGACCGGGAGCCACTGAGAATTCTTCTTTTTTTTTTCCTTCCTTTTCTCTCCCTTCCTTCTTCCTTTGTAACGAAGAAACCCAGTGACTTTCTCCATTCTCTCGTTATCCATCATATCCACCATTCTTTCGCTTCTTTGGCGCCCACCCCGCGCCACACTCTCACTCTTTCTCGTTCCCTCGTCTCTTTGCTGACTCTCCAGATTCACGGTACTCATCGGAGGAATAATTTTGTCACCGGCACCAAGGAAAGTCCTACCGACCGGAAGGTCGAGTCTGCTAATTGCCTGTATTAATCATTGTCGGGCCAGTGTGCGCCTGACGGGCTACACCATCACGCCCGTTTGTAGATTACTACTGACTAGACTGACTAGACTGACTACTATTTAGGGACCACCTAGAGAAGATCCTATAGGTATAAAGGATCAATGACATAATAAAGACGAGTGTGACTGCGTTACACGGCTATTATAGGACTTGGTAAAATAACATAAAATAATGATATCGATTTAATTAAATAAGTAATATACCTGGAGGGTAGATTAAAAATATTTCTGTCACTGCGAGTGACTTACGTGTCCGTCACCTTGAAGTGCAGTTGATAAACGCTAGCTGATTGCGCGATCGATGGATGAGACTTAGATTTTTCTTTTTTTTTTCTTTTTAATTTTTCATCGTGGCCACACGGTGTGTACCGAGTGCCAGACAGCGCCTAACGTATCAAGGCTACCTCGAGTTGTCACCTGAGAACTTTAATGGATGCGTCGTATCCCTGGGAGTGTCATCGAATTTGCGAGTGTCGGTTGCGTCCGCACCCCGCAGAGACCTGGGTATAATGAGCGGGTATATCTGTGCGGAATGGCCGCATTATACAGTATGCTCGGTAGCATTTGCATCGAATTACTCTCTGCCGCCGTCGAGTAAGACGGCCCGAAGGGTCCCTCGCAAGCTTCGCTCTAGAATTATCGGCAAACTGCATTACCGACCGCACTCAAGTCGAAGTACGTTTTTCCTCCGTAGATGCTTCGAGAGCGCTGAGTGTCCGCGAGGCAGAAAAATGACGCGTCGCAGCGTATCGCACGTGCGCGAGTGTCACCGTTAACGCTTATCATCGATAAATAACAATTGTTAAAACTAACTCGCGTAATTGAGCACCGTCGTCGCAGCGTCGCTTGATCGACGCCGATGCAACGAGCGGATAGGAGTGCCACTAATTGCTCGAGGTTCAATGAAACGTTAGTTTGTCGCCGATCGATAATTCACGACTTTACTTGAAAACTCGAACGGCCGAGTCGTATATACCTGTCCTCAGGGATAAAAGTCAGTCACTGTGCTCGGATACAGCTTTACCGCCGTTAATTGGCTACTCCAAGCGATTCCTCGACACCTTTACTCCCTTAATGTTCATTACTTCTCGCTTCGTTTGCATTGTGTTTTTTTCTTTTACTTCTTCCTGCCCTCACGGATACATTTCCTGGTGCTACCTCGGATTGTGAGTTCATTATTATTCCGATTTTACAGCAATTACCATAATTGATTCTGCCACTCGGTAAGTACTCGCCTTATCGATTCGCATTACGATTCCACTTTGGCTTCGAATCCCAAACCGATTACCATCGAGCCCACTCTCTAACCTATCTGACAGTCAGTGCCTCCATTGATAATCGATCAATTTCCTTGGAAACTGGTTGGCGTTACTTAACGTCAATTATCCCTATTCGCCTCGCTCCCATCGCGTTGCCATACCATTCGGTAAACGCGTACTGTCCTATTAAACCGACTGGCCAATAATTTAACTGCGGTAAAGTCCTACGCTCGATGCATTAATTAAGTGACATTAATTGCATCATTAGTTTCGATCGTCTGGCCAATCGCCACGTATCGCTTCCCTTCGTTTTTACTTATTTAACGTCAATTGCCGCCCGTTCGCTCGTCCTCAAGTGATTTCTCTGCTTCTTCCGCGCTCGTCGACGTCGACCGAAGAACTCCATGGGAATTTCGACTGTGAAAATTCCGGATTTACGAAGGCCGCGTCAATCGGGTAAGTTACGTGCGAAGTTAGCGCAATTCGAGAGGTAATTTAATTACTTTAATCGATTCGAGTCAATCAACTTGTGTTAATAGTCTCGCAGTGAGCCGCTGCTGCCTAACCTAAACCTTCGACTTACCGGCAATCAAGGGACGCGTAAAACTCACCAATTAGTCCCGTCGCGATACTCCGCGTTACGTCACGGAATTATCTATGCCTTCCACGCTATATTATTATTATTAATTAGCTACCGCCAGAATCATTAGTACCATAGGTATACCAAGTACCTGCTAACTATACCAAGCGTTATGGGCTTTCCATACTATATCGTACCGTATTATACTATATTGTATACCTAGTTGAGACAGTTTCGTTGGTCTATGGTGTTTATCGACGGTTTGGTCTCTCCTATACTTTACCCATCCCATTTATAGTATACAGTGTCTCTATTCAGCTTAGGTTGTTCCTCTACGTATACCCGGTTCGGCTAACTTCGGCTCTGTCCGTACGATCGCGTAAAACTTTCCGACGGACGTTCGATATCGCGATTGACATCGACGTCACGATCCTCTTTACGGTCGTTTCATTGCGACTGGACGCGTTTTCAAGATCGGTACCTACGACGGCCGTGTCGCTGATCAGGATATTGGAATGCGCCTTAATGTTTTTTTTTTATTACGATACGCAACGCGCGGAAGGTAACAAAGGCAATGGATCGTCGAGGCAAAAATAGAAACGTCCGTTAAATTTTTAACGATCTTTCGTCTCGAATCCACCGATACGCCTGTCGATTGATAATCAGGACTCCGTTGGTGGTCATTGACTACGAGTATCGATATTGATAACGCTTAACAGGTTCGAGATTGTGTCAACGATACATATATATATATATGTCTTTGACGAAAAATTCGATCATACGGATTAGCTGAGATCGATCGAGCGTCAATAACCGCTGTAGGTGTTGGGGGGCTGTTTATTAAATAAATCAAGGAGTTAGGTTAGGTTACGCTTTGGGTTTGGCCGTCGGCCGAACGCGTTTTATTGGTACGCCGTAAATAAGGGTTGGAACGGTTTTTAGGCGACGACCCTGGGACGCAGGGGTTGAAGAATGGAGAACTATACTAATGCCAGCCAATTTACCCCTATTAGGCTTGTTTTACTGGGACACGCTTCGAAAGCGGCATCCGTCATTTGGGTTAAGATTTTCTCTTTAAAGAGTCGTTAACGAGGGTGGCTTTTTTTTCTTCAGTTGAGCGAAATTAAATAATTCCCATTGACTGTGTGCGGGTTTTAGATAGTTTACAAATTTTCGTTAAAAGGAGGCAATACATTTTTTCACTGATAAACAATGATAACGACGATACGCCAACGCTTGTCCAAGACATTGTCGTGACGTTTATTAAGAAATTGAATGACCTTTTTTTTTCGTCCTTTCGTCCACAGAAGTCGTTACGCGTTAATCGTCATTGGACTCATTAAAATGAGCGAAGATCGGACGAAGCCTGCCCGACCGCGTACCAATCACGATAATTAACAGCTGGACCGAGCTAATGAGTGTTACGGACCGGACTGCTACGCAGAGCCAAGGAATCGAGCGTACAAGCGTCACAGTCAAAATGCGCAGTAATGGAAACGGGATTATTAAATAATCACTGGGAGATCCATGCTCGGTCCACTAATTATCCCCTACCACGTTACGAGCCACCCCCCGCGCTCGGATTCCAACCAGTTTTCCAATGTGCTTTCCCCTTACTTCGTGGCCATCCCCACTCCTCGGTTCGCGTATCCCTACCGTGCTTCTCTGCCGGACCACGCCCATTACCCCCTCCCCCACGCGTACCAACCACCTCCTACCGCACGTTAAGCAAATTGAGCACACACACGAGTGAGCTCTCTCGCTCATATCGAGCGCGCTCGCTATCCGTGGAACTTCGTGTTCCCTGGCGTTTATGGACATCCCTGTTATTACTGTTATGATTATCATTATACAGAGCTATCAACTCAACATGAACTCCCGTAGGTGCTGCTATCCCGCGGGTACAATCCCTCAAGAAAGTTCAAACGGGACCTTTTAAACTCTTTCTTATATATTTCTTTTTAGTGTTTTCTTCTCTTCTGTTGCCATCATGACGTGGAACGTGCTTTCGTAATGCAATGGTGCATGGAAATTGAACTGTATCGTGATCCTGAGATTATGGTACGTCTAGGGATGTTGGATATGGAAATATTGTAGATCTAGGGACTTTTTTTTTTAAATGTCACCGTAGACGATGACGAGGCGTGGAAATCATGACTGAGAGGGACAATAAGTATTCCCATCAAGAGGAGGACCTCCTCCCTCGAGAGTGCCGAAGGGCACGTGAAGGCTGGGAGGTTAACGATCCGGGAAATTCCCTAGTGGGCTCGTCGCGACGGATGACGAACGATAAATGGTAATAAACGGCAAATACCGGCGTTCTCAGCAAATAGGTTTTGATAATAAATCGTTGGCGTGTAAGCGACTGTGGCGTTTCCCCGTGGGGTAGGGGTGTCACGTAGAAGGGATGAAAGGGTGGTATGAGCGTAGGAGAAGCGGGACAGGGGAAAAGTAGGGGAAGTTGATGGGAAGAATGGGGAGGGGGAGGTGGAAGCACGGACGCGTTAGAGACAGAAGCAAAGTAGGGGAACGTCGGGTGGTATCCCTACCCGGGGCGTGGGGAGTTGTACGATCCCCCCCTCTCCAGTTTGACCCTCCCCATGCTGGTACCCGGAGGACGAGTGGGGGTAAAGCGCGCCGGCTGTTAATACGACTCTCCCCACCACTCCTCGCTTGGCTACTCCCACTCCCGCGTCCACCACCTCCCACCCATGGCCCTAAATCTTGCGACAATCAGTCAGTAATCGGGCGTCAACGGGCGCGCGCGCTACATCTTTGTGTGCTGCGTATCGGCATCGCGACGTCCGGCTCTCCCACCACCGCGCAGCCTCTGCCGGGGTGCTGCACGACACGTGCTTTCTATTCCGCCGCCACCTTAGTTCGCTCGCGTGCACGTGAAAACTGGGTACGCACGTGGTGTTACCCGCCACCGTGGTCCTCCTCCATAGGGGGATGTTTTGTGCAGTGATATCTAGGGAATATCCCTATATCGGTTAATCGTCAGGGGATAATCGACAGGTGACAGTGACTCTTGGAAGAGTACGCAACGCGCGAAATTCGCGAATTTGACGTAAATGCGTTGAACGGTGACACTTTAATTTTTGTTTGTATATTTTTATTCTCTCTCTCTCTCTCTCTCTCTCTGTTTTTTTTTACTTCGCTTCGCACTTTCTTTTTGCTTTTCGCTCGCTCTTTCCTTCGCCTCGCCCCCCGACCCTACTCGTGCGATTGTTCCGACGGGGGGTCGCCCGCGTTACGTTTAGATGATCGGAACTCGAAAAGTGTTGTGCTCGGTGTGGTGCCGCGGACGAGTGACTGATCCAGTGTCGAGGAATGCAGTGCCGTGAATATCGCGTGGCAATAATACGACCGAGGCGCGGCTAATTAACGCGATTTAATTACAACCGGGCAATTAGCAAGGACGGAACGTTAGATGGGGTCGGCTCGGCGCTGACGCTTAAAGTGCAGCACTCGTCCTCTCCAGCGGCGATGTTGGAATTCCGCGGCATCGCCGGAACACGGTGCACTCCTTGATAAATTTGAACTGCCAATCGATAACTCGAATGATCCTGCGACTGATTACGGAAGGTCACTTCGATTTATCGGGACACCTTGGACGTCGCACTTTTTTCCACGTGGACCCAGTCGAATGATTCGACGTGTACGATACGTGATCGGATTCGGTGTGAATCATTGACGTGACGTTCGAGATAACTGATCATCCTAGATACCTCAAAGTTAGCCAATGAGGAAGGTCGGAATCTCATCGGGAAATTGCGAATTAGCCAGTGACGGTGATAATTGATGATGTGCAAGATGAAGCGGGTCCGTCGGAAATGAGGAACCAGGTACCGCAGCGGGTACCACCCTGGTACCAGTCGACATAAAGAAACGTATAGAAGATAAAGGACGAGTGGAACCCGATAAAAGAACTGTTAATGAAAGCGAAGAACCTGGTGAACCAGGAGATGACGGACACGGAGAGCATGCAGCAGCAGCAACAGCAGCCGAGCGAGAATGGTCCTGGAGAACGTCGGTTGGAATCCTCGATACCTGGGGACAACAACAACGAGACAAAGAGCGTCCCGACGCCGGAGCCAATTGTTACCGGGATCCGTAACCTCCCCGCCAATTCACCGAGCGCCAGGGTGAACTCCTGGCACGACCACGTATACGCGACCCCACCTCGGGTACCGACCCCGCACAGGATCAGCGACATCCTCGGCTGGGGAAGATCCATCACACCCGGTACCAATCAGCTGAACAACAACAGCATATCCACGAAGCTGGTGGCCCCGACCCCCAGGAGGCTGACCAGCCCCCTCATCAGGGCTCCGCTGGCCCTCTACTCACCCTTACCGGCTCATTCACCGTCTCTACAAGGGTGCGTCACCTCGCCACCCTGTACACCTAGTCCAGCGCCTCCGCTGAGGTCACCCTCGTCGAGTCTCTCGTCCCCCAAGATTCACTCGAGTGACAACTTCAGGCACGACAACTTCCACGAGAGGCAACACTCCCCGGAGACCTCGATCACCACCGTCGAGGATGACGACGATCGACCCCTTAACCTCACCACGACACGATCTAGGAGTCCACCCAGTTCACCGGGTTCATCTATATTGAGTGGACACTCGGTATACGCGAGGACGACGCCGACCGCCTTCAGGGAACCGCAGATCGATCATCATCATCTCATCGGGGTTCATCATCACCAGGGACACAATGCCCATCACGTGCCGCATCAACCCTATCTACATAATGGGAGACATCCGGCCGACGTGAACTCACCACCCAGCGGAAAGTGCAGGACAACCAAGGGTGAGTGAACACCGTTTAACTGTATATCATTTTGCTGCTGGGCTACTCTGCGCGTCGTTCCTCCTTTTTCTTCCCTTTCTCGATCCCTGGTGTCGGGGTCCCGGGGGGGTGGGGGGGGGGGAGTGCCAGAGGGTGCGGGTCTCCGGGACACGTGTGGGACTCCCTTGGAACCTTGGGGGGATCTCGAATTTCATTGCCGCCTCCGTGAACGGGCACTAGCAGCGATAAATCATATCAACCCCCGGCGAACACGTGGACGGAATACTCAAGGAGTCTAGGGGTTTTTCTTTTACTTTTTCTTTTTCCCCCACTTTATTTCGTAATTAGGAATTTTTGGATTTTCACGTCAAATATCTCACGCCTCGCTTAATCGCTGAGTATGATATTCGAGGATAATTTTCCTCGTGAACTTTCGCAGGGTTGAACATTAAATTTCCGCATTTGATATTTCCAAAAAGAAAGAGCCTCAAATTGCTTGCGGCACGATTTACCAAAAGTTTCGTTTTCCTCGGTAAACACCGAAAAAAAAAAAGAAAAAAATTTCGGACTGTTTTTTAACTCTAAAAGTAACGACAACTTCGCAGAAGCTGTGAGAGATAGAGTAGAAAGTAAATTTAAAAATCTTTATTGGGACGTATCTCAGGGCCGTGTTTATAACGTGCCGTAAGTCGCCACCCTCGCCACCCCAATGAAAATACTAAGGGTGAATCCACGTGTGCGATTTAAGGGATGGGAAACGTGAGAACTTTTGTGGGTAGTTAGGGTTGAGGTAGCTGCTAACCAGCTCGGTAGGTGAGTGTGCTCGCGGAGTGAGAATTTGAGGGTAAAAAAGCATTGCAGAAACGGCGGCGTGTAAGAGGGTGGGTTCACAGGGGCAACAAGGGAGGGAATCGCAGGGAGGTCGGCTGAAGCCACAGGTTCATAAACTATGCGCTGGATGGGGTGCCCGTTGGCAAAAGGGGTTGGCTTCACTCGATGGAAAGGTGGGTTCGGGGTGAAAACTGCCTCTTAACACCCCGACTCTAGCCCACCCCTATATCTTCTCTGCTCGTTTGCAGTTTCCCTCCTGCCCTCTTCTTTCTACCTACCAGCAACATCCCTCTTCCCGCTCTGCCCAGCCACCACGACCACCCTCGCTTTTACTCGTACAGTTTTCGCCACCCCTAGAGGAAAACTGGTGCAACTCTGCCGATCCCACCCTTTACCCATACGTATCCACTGCCCTACAACCCGACAGCAAATTGCGGTTTTATTTATTCAAGCCGAATATCCAGCGCGCTTTACTGCAACCTCGCGGCAGGAATTCTTTCAAATGTATTACAATGTATTTGGATTACTGCGTCGTGTAATTACGTTATCGTCATTTTCTCTTTTTTTTTTTCTTTTTCCCATTTCACCCCTCCCCCTCCCCCCCGCCTCAATAAACCTGGAAGGATAAAACCGCGAGACACAAAATACGAGTCGTATGACGGTTCCGTGTAACCCGAGAGTTTCGGCCGGGTTTATATGTAGCAGTCCGAGGCGCGGGTTAGAGCACATTCCAAATTCGCCTTTTGTAAGGCCACCTGGCGTGCGACAGAAACGGGTCGGCCCTCTCTGATAAATTATTAATTTATGTTAAGGCGCAAGTGGAAACCCCATCGGTCGCTCTCGCGCGCAGCTTCTTCTCGCATTATCTGCGCCGTTTATTCGTCTCGCGAAGTCCAAACCCAGTCGCAGGTGTCGCGGGGGGGGTGAGCTTTGAGCGCGACCCCACGAGAGTCACGCGAACTAATCGCACGACACGATATATCAGTGAGATGGGTTTATCGACGTTAGGAATCTTGAGGCGAATAGAAAATTCGTGCATTCAAAATCTCCCGCCTTTCGACGCGCGCTCATTGCGCCACGTCGTTCGTCGCTGCGTACGTTCAAGATGAACAGTGAAAACGAAATAATTTGTGAGGATATTCGAGGTAGCATAAATAACTTTTTGAAAAGTAACCTCCTCCCCGTGGCTCGCTTTAAAAAAAAATTCGTCTCAACTCGACTGCGCACCAAAAAGGAGAAAATTTCACTCGAAACGCACGGGGAGCGCCATTGTATTCCTCGAATGGCGTAGGCGTTGCCGAACAATGCGTAATTCCATTCAATCCCACTTTTGAGAAGTTTCATCAGCGCCCATCGTCACTTACATATTTATGAGAGGCTGCAGCGGAATTACTGGTTTCCGGGATAGGTGGGCCCCCTCCCCCCCTCCCCCCCACTGGTAGGGGAGTAGGGGTGGTTTTAACGCGATAGGAATACACGCGCGATACGAGATAACCACTGCTTGCGCGAAGATCGAAATTCGCATGATCGCACCGGATATTGTATTTCACCCTCGGCAGAAATTCAATCGTTCGGGAATGTAAATTTTTCAATAAAAAAATAAAACACGGACCACTTCATCCCTCTTCTCGCGCAGGATATTTTTGTAGCTCAGTCAAAGGGTTCACTGTACTGGCAGATAAATCCCGTATCGCTAAAGCGTACCGTGAAGCAGAGTATCCTGGTCAGCTTGTTAGTTCGCGATACCAGTAGTGGTGCTATCGATGACGCTGCTTCGGGCACATTGAAAGGCCAGACCCATTTCAAGGGTCTGAGGATCCCAAGGGAGATAGGGCGTGAAAGGAATTAGCGTAAACAGACACCAACGAGAGCGCGCTTGGCTCCGGCATCCGAAACCTGGCTAATGTACTGTTCCTGTTGCGCGAAACCCACGTTAAAATTCACCAGCACTGCCCACCCTTCCACTTTCCACCGTTCCGCAATCCTGTAGCGTGCCGTACACGAACTTCCTATTCCCTGTGCATCGGGGATTCACCATCCTCTATCCTGTTTCATTCCATTCCGCCATTCAGCGAGAGTGCCCTCTCTCTCTCTCTCTCTCTCTCTGTCCCTGTCTCACACGCACGTTTCCTCTTGCTTTCGGCCACCATGCTACGTCGATCAGATCACGCCGCGTTTAACGTGCGGCAGCAGGCAATTTGCCTACGGATTTTACATGCTTACGACTGCGCGCCTGACCCACGGATATTCAACTTTAGTAAAATCGAAAGAAACAGAACAAGCGTTATTTCCGTTTAATTGAGATACACCGTTTACGTTGGTAACTTTCCGCTGTCGAAATTGAAGCAACGTAAAAGTTTGAACGGAATAGTAGTGTCAACGTCTGCCGACAGCTGGCGCTGCAGTCGAGGCAGCACTTATCGCCCCGTCAGAGACCGTTGCGACGCCGCGTTCTTCTTGCCTTAAATATTTCTTCTCCGGAGTCTCGGTTCGTTCGGCAACAGTTTCGATTATTACCGGGAAAATTGGCTCTCGATCGAACAAAACTACGCGTCGTAGCCAAACGAAGTGTGTACGTGTCGCTGTAATAACGCACGGGCCCGGGCTAACGCGTTCAAGTGGGAGCTACATTAGCCTCTAATAACTGGCAATGCCGGCGTTCTTTATCGGTCGTTAACAGATCGTTAAGTCGCGATAGGGAGATCGATTCGTTCGCGATATAATCGGCCTCGTTAACGAGGCACGTACGATACTCGTGATTGGTCGAACGATCGTACGTCGTTCGATTGTTTCCGTTGGCATAACGTAACCTAATCAAAGTGAATTTCTACGGCGAGTGACACGCATCGATTAAACAAGCTCGAACGGACGACTAATTTGGTATGTACTTCATTGCTTTATATCAGCTGAATTTAGTCTTTAGTCGAGTGACCTTCGTGCCTGTCCCTGCATACAATTAACAGTGTATCTCGTATTTTCATTAGTAACGACCGTAGACTTTCCTCTCTCGCGTGGTAAAATCTTGTCGATAATTTCCCGGACTTACGTACGAAGCCCACCAGAGTTACACTTCACGGACTCCTATACCCCATTCGACTTTACTCTTGACTTCCCACTTGCAAGGATCGCTTATGCATTTACATAATTGGCTAACTTCTTAGCGCTGGCTCGCAACCGTGAACGTGTCGCTACGGTACTGCTTTAGTTGATACAGCCACTGGAATTGCAGTTGGAATTGCCCGCCCAGGGGAAAAGCGTCGCGACGTTGCAGTTGTGCGCGTGTAACACGCCCGGCTTGGAAAGGGATGCAATAGCGCCGATGTAGCGAAACTTCTTAACGAGTTGTTCCTGGAACGCTGTATCGTCATACGAATAATTAAATAGAGTGCCAGGGACTTGGGCCGGCCAAGTTACGATTGCAGTTGCGAATCCCAACCGCCGCGTCGTTGTAACGTTGACGAAACGATGACGGCAAAACCGTCGAGAGGAATCTTTGTTCGTTGCGTTTTATATTCTGCGTCAGTCGTATCATCTTCGTCTCGGTGATTACCGTGACGCAGTCTTCTTGTTCCCGCGTGTTTCTTCCCTATCAAATTCTTACTCGCTTCCTTCTCCTTTGTCTCTTCCATCGGGTTAACGGTCGTCGAACATAACCTAACATCCTTTTCCAAGTGAATCGAACGTACACAGTGTTCACGGGATGACTTTCGAATTCCTGATGCAATATAATACAATTAGTTGTGGTTTCTACGCGGCCACTTTCTCCACTCGTGTCAGGACCTTCGCGTAGGCCCACGAAATTTTCGTTTCGCAAGGGGTTAACCTCCCGAAAAATCAACTTCGACTCGGATCACCCGTTTAAACGGCAGGATATATTTTTGATTGTCAATCGATCGCGGGTCAACGTACGTTGTCCACGGTAAAAGCCATTCTCGACGATCGACCACGCGTAAAAGTGAAATGTCGGCTACGTGATATTTCCTCAGTTTCAAAGGACGTCACGTGTCGTGTTTTTCCTCGTCGACCGGGATATCGCTCGCGCGATAAGTAAAATGGACGGATAGAAGAGAGATGGGTGAAAAAGAAATGAGAAAAATACATTCGAGACAATAATGCGTCGCGGAGACGTGCGCATGCGCGAGGCACGCGTTGACCGAAAGTTTATTATTTTTTTTTTTTTTTTTTTTTTTTTGAAATTAGGATTAGGTGCCAGTCTTGTCGGGCACCTTTGTGAACGGGACTCGAAAGTCGCGCCTGACGTATCTTGATATTGAAATATTTTTCGTGGTCGCGTATCTGATAGGGCGACGCGTCGGGCTTATGCTAATGATATTCGGTGATTAATAACGATCGATGCGAACGGGCCGGTTCAATTTAATCGTCAACATTGTTTTTCGCGATTACCGATAATTCTGTAACGCGTTCGCGCCAATAATGGAGAAATAGTGAAATCGTTTATTCGATTGTCCGTCGCGATTGAATTTCACGTTAATTAATTTTCCGTCCACGCGTTAAAAACACGATTGACGCCGTCCCGACTGTACAATAATAACCTTTATTACATTGTCGCAAATGTTTACTCGTTCGAAATTATCGTGCCTGGCCAACTTTCCGAAAGTCGCGAATTTTAATTGGCCCATCCTCCCGCCGAAGACGCTCTCTTCTGCACGTGTGTACGTGACTTGCACGTACGTCGCGACGGCGCGTATCCCCGGTATCGCATCGTGTAACATTCCCGTCGTCGGCTCAGAAGTCGGAAGCGATGAATCAGTTTACTCGGCGACAAGTCGCCACATTAGAAACGTCCAGGAGCGCCCAACGTACGAGCGTTGAGCGACATCAAAGTACCGGGGGAATTTAATAAAAATCGGCGAATCCAAGATGGCGCCGAGGCTGCCGTTAAAACTGGACCAAAGACGAAAAAACTTGTCTGGCCCCCAGCCTAACCCGACCCAAGCGCGATAAGGTACTTTAGCTTCGAGGATTTAAACGCGAAAGGCAGCAGAACCGCCGAGCACCGGAAAACACTCGAAACTCGCTAATCGATCGAAATGGAAAATCGTTCGGGGGTTTGCTTTGTAATTTTAATACTGCATAAGGGTTGTTTCTCGACGGCGCGTCCGTACGAAGATAACGTGTCGGAGATTGGGTCTGCGCGTAACGGGCCACGTGTGCAAGTAAGGGATGGCGGTCTTAACTGTCTGCCGCGGTATCGGTTTGAAACATTTTAGGCGAGAAGCATCCCTTATATATTGATCGGCTTCCGACGGTCTCGTCCGCCACCACTTCAACCCTATCGAGTATCCCTCCCTTAACGTACACAGGACTGGAGGTGATACACCAGCCAATTAACACCCCTAAACACGCCACCGCAGCTCCTGGGTAGCTTCGTCAGAGAAACTGGTTGCCACTGGGTGGCAATGGGCTAAAGCGACCGGGGGGGGGGGGCTAGTTTCCGAACTGCCGGGGGGGTCGAGGGGCGGGGGGGGGGCGCTTGGAGTTTTCGGCCGGCTTTGCCTCACGTATTCATCCCTCCCTCCCCCCTGCAGCCCTTACTGTGTACATAAGCGAGGCACCCACACCCCCCTCTTCCTCTTTCCTCCGGGCCACCAAGCCGTCTCTCCGAGTAGGTACGATTATGTGAACATCCCTTGGCTGTGCGAGGAGTTCTATCCCACCCTCATGCCTCCCCACTTCCGATAAGGGGGAACTTTTCGGGCTGGGGAGTCGCGTCTCGTGCAGAATATGTCCGTCGGGCTGAAATCCTGGTAGAAATTCAAGCGAGGAGCAGACGCTTCGCTTTTGGCTCTCTCTCGGCTGCTTCGCTGTTTGTACAGGGGGACAGGTGGGAAAATACACCCGGTATAAAAGATTATCCGTGTGCAGGAACGTAACTCGATACTCGGAATCGAATCGCGACGCTTCTCGAAGTTTCCGTCGGATGAATCGGCCCATTGTCAGCGCGGCGGGTCCCGTCCCTCGTTCCCTCGGTTCGAGATTAACGCGTAGCGAGAGCCTCGAGTCGGGGCGGCCTTTTTTTTTTTTTTTTTTGATTTGCTCTAGGAGAAACGTGTGTGGAGGTTGGAGATATTTTTTTTTTTTTTGGAAATTCAAGATTTTTGCGTTTCTTACTCTTTCGAGGAAATCTTTGATTGGGCTTGGCAAATGTTTTTTTTTTATCGTGTTTATGAAACGGCAGGGTTTCTTTTTTTAACGGGAAATCTCTCGAAAAATCAATCGCAACGCTTCAGGCTAACGAAACGATTCGGCCGTAACGGCCGAACTTATCGGTACTTCGCGACCTCGACCACTGGAATTGCCTCTTGGACATATTTTTATGAGACTCTCGAGACCTCCTCGGATCGTATCTTTGCTCCTATTCGCTGTCTCCCCGTCTTCTTCTTGGCTGCGGTCTCTTTACTTTTTTTTTCTCCCGCGCGGACTCCTCGCCCCCAACCCTGCCAGCAGAACTTCATAAGTTCTGCCTTTGTTCCGAGGAACTGGGCCTCGGGCCGGGGACGGGCGAATCCGTTGATCTTGCTTCCTGGGACCTATCGAATTTAACGAGTATTCATAAGCGCGACGGAATAAAAGTTTTAAATTCATGTCAATTAAAAGTGACTTAAGCGTCGTAAAGAAAGTGCCGTCTTGGTCGTTTCGTGGAAACCAAAGGCGCCGGTATATGGAATATTCGATAAGAGACCGAGAATAATAAAATCTACAGTAATACGCGGCAGGACGTGACAATGTCGTCCGATAAGGAGGCGGCTTGAACGACGTGAAAGGAGAGCGGTCGCGCGACCGCAGAAGAAATGGGCCTGACGGATCGAAAGAAAAATACATGACGTAATGGGACACCAGGAAAAGTAACAAATCAGGGCAGTTGAACATCTCGAGATCCGATGGGTTGGTTCATTCGTCCGACTCCGTGTTTATTCCTGCAGCCAAGTGGCTTCGCTTTTCTGTCGCATCCGCCAAAAACATTGCTGAAACAAACCAATCGACCCCCGCTCTTCTCCACTAGACGCCGAAGGATCCAGTTAACCGTCGCCAGGTGCGATTGCCGCCTTGAGGTTTCGGGCACTTCCACTCGGGAAGCTTTTTAGTGCGCCGGATATTTTGCCTCCTGTTTATCGTTATATCGCGTAACGTCGTCATTCGTTTTTTTTTCTCGTTTTACGGGATAACGCCCGGGAACGCTTTGGATTTTTGACAAATACGACAAACGCCGATAACGTATATGGAAGAGGAAACTGTGTGCATTTCTTTTATTGTTCAAAATTTCGAAAGAACAAAGACTTCGGTCTAATTCGTACGGGCGAAGATATATATATATATATATATACATGCCCCATTAGATCGCGTTACGGTTGTTTTGTTACGGAGGAAATGCCGAGTCACGATTACTCGAAGAAAACGATACGAGCGGCAAATGGCGTTCTACATAATTTCTTCTAGTCAATTTCGTAAAGATATTTCTTTTTTTTTTTTTTTAATAAAATCACGAAACTCACGCCATACTCTCGAGACGGGATAAAGGAACGAAACTCGTAGCAAATGGACCATTACGGATCATTAAGTAACTACCTCCGATTTCAATCACAGAGGGACCAATGGAGCTCGAATAGAGAAGCCAATCCGACGCTCGGAAGTCCCAAAGCCCAATCCGATCCTCGATCCCTACGAATTTTTTTTTTTTTTTAACGAACGCGTGATATCGTAACCGGGGACTGACGAAAAAGCAAAAGTAACGACAGTCCGGCGAACGAGAATCCAGAGGAGCATCCAGATGAGAAGGAACGAGGTACGAGGAGGTGCCTCCTCTCCCCCTCCCCTCCCCTCCCCCCCCCATCAGTCGGCTGACGTAGCGGAAGAATGGAAGAGAGTATTATATGGCGTGCGAGAGCCGACCACGAAAAGCTTCCCGGTTAATCGAACGTCACGTCTCCGAAGCGTGACAACGAGCCAGAGGTCTCCCTCTTGGCTTTTTTCTTTCTTTCTTTCTTATTCTCTCCTTTTCGTGGTCCCTGAGCCATGCTTGGGGCAGGGGTGAGGGGGCTTCACCCCCCTCACCCACGGCAATTCTTCCTCGTCATTTCTGAGCTGCAACCCCCCCCCCCCCCCACCCCCCTGCCTCCCCCCTCTCATTCCACTTCACCCTCGACGCTACTATCGGTCTACCATCTTTTTTTTTTCTTTCCCTCTCTCTCTCTCTCTCTCTTCTCTTTCCGCAAAGAAGCGCACAGCTCCCTCAGCGGCCTTACAAAGAATAACTTGGTCGCTTAATCGAAGCTTGAGCGCGTCCTTTTCTCTCTTACGTTAAGCCCCCCGGGGGGGAATCCCCTCTTCTGTCGAAGCCCCCCTCCACCCTGCGGACCAGAATCGATTTCCAACGTCGTGATTGGTCGAGCCGGGAGAACAGAGCTTCGAGAACGTTCTGCAAGTTGGAATATGACATCAGAAAGTGGGATATGGTTGGGTTATGTCGGTTAAGGTTGGTTAGGTGCGTTTAAGGCTGCTGCCGTCGATGCTGGGACAGGTGGGAAGGGAGGGGATAAACGATTTTTACACGGGAAAAGCATTTCGTCCAGTCATCGGCCGATCACGAAACCAATTACCAATGGGCATTGTCGCGCGTCGTTTAAAATGCCGCTGATAATTTGGTGGCGCCGCAAAAACTCCGAACGTGCACGCCTCGGCCTCGCGTTGGGATTCGAAGTAAAAAATCTCGAGCTGACACGCGATAACGATTAGAACTACTTGACGCGGAGCCCCGGGATATCCGTGTGTGCGCCGCCTGTCTTTTATTTTGTCTTGCGACTCGCTGCGCCACTGCGTGTACCGTGGTCACTGGGTGGACTGCGGCATTATCATTTTGGGTTTGGGCTTTTCGAAATATAATTTTTGATTATGGTCGTCGCAGCGTACGGAGATATCTTCTATCGTCCCGTCCGTCTTATTTCGGCTCGTCCGGTAACGTCTTAATTAAATGCGACGCCCTGGTAGCGCCGCTACCGAGAAACACTGGAAACCCGCGACAGCCGCGTCTCTGTTATAATTAGTCCTCGGAAGCGCGCAGCCTGGAAGAGGCGCCTCCTCTCTCGCCGTACAGCCTGTTTACGCGCACGCAGCACGGAGCGCAGCTCGGACGCTGGGATACGACATACGGGGTGTTCGGATACAACCGGATTCGCACCACGAGATTGGCTTCTTCGAGAGTCCCGGGCACGTTAAAGGCGCCTATTTTGTTCGGAAAAATGAAAAATGCCTCGGGGCACAATCTTTTTTATTATTTACCCGGAACACGAGCCTGTTACTCAAATGCGCCTCTGACCGGAACCCACCCCCCTCATCCGCGTATGCAGACGTGCTTTTCGGGCTTCTTTTTTTTTTTTTTTCTTCCTTTTTCACCGACTTCACTGCTTCCATCCACTTAACGTCGGGTCCACCCTCTCTCCCCTGCGGATGCTTTCCAGCCACAGACACGACCCCCCCGAGTCTCTCCCTTTTATACACAGTGGCAAACTGACGACTCGGAGAAATGTAATTTCTCTACGGGAACGAATGAGGATCCCGCTACGCTACCTCGGCGGAAGCTGCGAAATTCCCTACTGGACGACCGACAGCGAACAGAGAATACGAAGATGTATACTTGAGAACTATATATATATATATATATTTCTAATTTATTTGTTAAATGAAAAAAAAATGCTTGACTCTCGTAACCTTCGGCAATTTCTTTCTCGAAGCAAATATCAAGTATGAACAATTGATCGAGGGAGTTGATCAATCAACGACATCCACTGTTGCCTCTCATAACAGTTGCGTGAGTAGGGTGAGGGTGGGGGGGGGGAGAGGGGGGAACTTGCCGACAGATATAAAATCTCGACTGGATATTATGCAGTGGCTCACCTGATTGGCCACGATATCTTCTGCTGGTGTTGGATGTCGTAAGAGAGCGGGACGCGAAGGGGGTTATAAAGAGACGCGGTAGGCGAGGGGTAAAAAGGGGGCAGGGGACGTGGGAGACCGATCACTTCCGGGCAATGTTCCTTTGATGAAGCCCCTTGTATTGTCTGGAACACGCTCCACTCATAAATCCGTTCATAAGCCGCGTTTATATTCGCGCGACGTAACGAGACTGATCTCGCCCCCCACCCCCTATCAGGCCTTATCCCCCCACCCACGATTTCATTCTGCAGCAGCGTATCGTTATCCGCGAAGGTCGTTTCTTGGGAATTTTGAAAAAAAAAAAAATTTCAAAAATGTTACCCGTGTCGAATTTTTTTTTCGGATTCCGCGACTCTTCGTCATTAAGCGCAGGGTCCCGAAGCGTCAATTTTGATTTTTTTCTCTCTCTTGCGCGCGCGCCTTTAGTCCTCTTCCAAAGTTCCTCCCAGTCTCCGTGGTTTTACAGTCGTTTCATAAAGTGACAACGGGATAATACAACGTGACTTGGCTCGAAGCCAATGGGGTGACCCACTTGAAACAAAAGATAAATGAGACTGGGATGAAACTTTGTGAAAATGATTGAATTAATTTCTTGTTGGATTTTCACGCTTTGTCTTTCTTCTTTTTTTTTTCTCTCTGTCCAACCTTTCGCGGGCTCGGATCTCGACCGAGCGCCATTCGTTGAGTCGTCGAAACGGACTCGCGGAACGACGTCGTACGTGACGTCGACTTTTGACTCGAAGGAAGAAAAATGTCCTCGCCGCTAGGTTGGCGTTCCTGGAATTTCTATAAAGCGCACTTATGTCATATTGAATGAGCACTTCTCCTGAATAGTACTCTGTTCGACGCACAACGCCTCGAGTAGTCAATGACTCGCGTAGTCACTTGGTAACCCAGTCACTGATTAACCCCAGTCATTGACTCGCGTAGTCACTACTTAAACGAGTCCGCTCGCTGGCAATATTATTCCCTTCTTGACTTACCGATTCCTACGCGCCGAATCCAATGGACTTTGGCGTAGGCCGCTTTGCATCGCTGGGGCGCGGGGGGTTGTACTTGGCTTGTAGTATTTTTTTATCTGCATTTCTCTTCTTTTTTTTTCTCTCGATCGACAAAGCGAAATTCGACGCGCGTACGAGACAGCGGAAACGAATGGGTCGAAAGTATGATTTCATTGCAAATTGGATGGGTGTATGGAAAAAGGAAAAAAAAAAAAAAAAAAATGGAAACAAAGCCCGCAGAAAACGTCGACTCTCATCCGATAAGGAAAATTACGACGAAAACGTCCATTCGGATGGACGTCGGGCCACAAAGCCCCGTCAAAAATACGTAAAACGAAAAATCACCGTCGACGAGTCATGGATATGCGTTTCCAATGAAACGAGACGAATCGACGTGTAGAGGGGTCAGTGCCGTCGGTAGCGCGGGCCCCGGAGGGTAACAAACTAGCGAAACGAGTACGAATGAAAAAATAAAAATTTGTAAAAAAAAGAAACAGCCGACGCGGACGTTTTTAATAATTGAAATGTCGCGCGCTGTTTCGTTCTTTTGATCTCGTCGTCGAACGATGCCCCAAGTTAAATTAGTTATTGTCGTCGCCCCCTCTTCTCCCGGGGTGGGGCGTACGCCGTGTGTCGTCCCTGTTGCGAGAACTCATGCCGTCGCTCGGGCTCGATTTCTTTGAAGCGCTTGTGCCGTGTCTTGGAAACGGGCCCTGAGGGCGACGCGCTGCCGTTGTCAGCCATCTAGATTGTTCTTCTGAATTCACAATGTTCGGGATCGCAGAGGATGCGGCTCCGTTGCAATCACATTGTAGGCTCTTTGCGCGAGAGGTCGATAGGAGGGGGTCGAGAAAAAAATTTTTTTTTTTAAAGAATATATCTTGCACAATTGCAAAATTAAAAATTGAAATTGATAGGAAGAAAAAATTTTTCAAAACGAAACCTCATTACCGCCTCCTTTCTACGAGCCGAGTGCAAGAAGTTTCAGGCGAGATTATAAGGCGAGCCGAGGCAAAACAGTCCGATGAAAAATGGCGGAACGTCCGGAGCCAGTCGATCAGCTGGTCCCACTTTGAATCTGCCGCTATGCGCGGTCTCGGCCGGTTACTCGTAACCGACGACACGAGACGTCTTCACTCGGGCCTAATAAGCCGCCGCGGGCCTGAAACGCTCGGGCAAGATCGGAAATGCCGAGCGCGGCCGAGTCTCTCTCTCGGCTTCGTCGTCTAATTTGTAAGCAATGCCGGAGGGATCCAGGGTCGCGTCAGTCGGCTGGGAATCGCGTAACGACGATTCACGAGCAACTCCGAGGCTCGACGTGTCCGTCACCGCGTAACTACGTGATTTCACGTTAATTCGATTGATGAGATCAGAAAATTCGAAAATTCACGCTAAATAAAGGCAACGATCGATTAACGATTCATTCGAGACTCTTAAAAGAAACACCAGGTTCCTCTTCTCGCTTTTTTTTTTTTTTAACCCGCTTCGAATTACAGATTAGAACGTGCCATTGTGTCGGATCGGACCGACACCCTTCTTTTTCCAGCTGATATATTTTGCCGGTTAGATTACAAAAAGCACATGTTACACAATGTCGAAATCTTCGCGAAAGCCCGAAAGCGCCCAATTCGCGAGGAGCCAGCCGAAGGCGAAAGCGCGGGAAGCAGCTCAGTCGCGAAATTGTCGGACAGAAATACGTCCGGGCTCGTTAGGACATAGCTGAAACGACGGCCTCGTCCTCAACGTGGACGTCTCGTTAGTCCCACTCTTATCCACTTTCCTTTTACCTCGTCACTTCCAGATCCGCAATTTTTCATTTTGTTTTTTTTTCCTCCTCCTCCTCCTCCTCCTCCTACGTCTCCCCATCGTGTAATCCCCTTTAAGAAATCAATCACGTCCGACGATCCACAGAAGCAATATTTGCATCGTCTCTGTGTCGCGCCGCAGTGTCTCCCTCTGTCGAGGGAGCTCTGTAATTACGGAAAAGCCCAAGCCAAAGCCCAAAGGGAGTTCGCGGAGGCCAGTTGGTTGCGCAAATTACCCGAGCCTTCTTGCTTACGGGTTGCTCTCGCACGCCCTGCTAAAGATACATAAACTGCGGGACATTTGTCATGTTAGGTTAGTTCGGCCCGTCTTCGCGCTCTCGCAGGCTCAGTCAAGCGGGGGGTTAGGCTAGGTTAGTACTTGTTACTCGCGAGGAAGCTTCGTATGATAATTGCCGATGCTCCTTCGTGCTTGCGCTTTACCTAACCTCATTGTACCTAACCTAACCTAACCCTCTTTACCTCGTCATTTACCAAGCATTCGCCAGCATAGCCATCCGCCACCGTTTTGCACGTTCTGCTGTTTGAACTTACGTGGCTTCGTCCCTTAATTCTTTTTTTTTTTTCTTTTTCTTTTCACTTTGCTTTCCCGTACCCGACCGTCTTACCAGCATCCCCGAGAAACATCCAGCCGAGTCTCGGCCACTTGACTCCCTGGCAGAAATTGCGAGGAAGTCACCCTCTCTCGTCCTCTTCTGTAACCGTTAACGGCCCCCGTCGCCGCCGCCGCCGCTGCTGCTGCCAGTGGCGCTGACGCTGCGGTGACTCTCTGAACTAATTAGCTACCTTTACGGTACTCTCGCTTAACGGTGATTATAAACTTCTTCTAATCAGCCACTCTCGTAAACGAGGTCAATTTTCTCACAAAAAAAAAAAAAGGTATGCGATATGTATATGTATGTACATGGTCACGTATGCGGTTAGCGCCGTTAAAAAAAATTGCTACGGAAGGTCCATGTGTGGTACGGTATAGTCGAGCGCGCGAGAGGAGATAAATACGGGGATTCCCCTAAAACTGTAATTTTTTTCCTCGCCCCCTTCTTTCCCCTCTCTGCCCTCGCTCCTCGCGTACGTTTATATCTGGCACTTTCGCGAGGAAGCTATCACGAGTAGCAGCTTCACTGCACCTCACGGCGCCGCGACCCACTTTAGCACCTCAGCGCAAATCCCCATTTTCTTGAGTCCACCGAGGACCATTAAGATGATTGCTTATTCGAATTCGCCGCGGTGGCGCTGGGGTTGCTCGTATATGCTAGGGCGGGAG
This sequence comes from Trachelus iudaicus, assembly GCA_030142595.1. Classification (NCBI taxonomy): domain Eukaryota; kingdom Metazoa; phylum Arthropoda; class Insecta; order Hymenoptera; family Cephidae; genus Trachelus; species Trachelus iudaicus. The sequence goes on along the minus strand of JARQTH010000730.1, from coordinate 74,835 downwards.
ATTTAAAACTGTCAGTCAACTCGCGACCCTTCCCCACGATTTTGCAGTGACGATTGGGTCGCTCGCTACTGGATCCACCGGGGGTTTGAGGTCGAAGTCCTGATAGGGGAACGTTCGATAATGGCGGCGTATGCTCGTAATCCGAGATTTATAGTTCCGCTTAGTAGACATACGCGCTCCGTTAGCCAAGGGATGATTAAAATGACGTCACATAAAGCCTCGTTAGCTCGACCATAGATGGCGTCGGTGTGTTTGCCGGTCTATATGCATACACCCATACGCGCCCTCCCGTGTGGGGTAGCGAACCGACCTGTACGCAACGTACATAGGAACACGCCTTGCTGAACCCCGGCCTGTGACACCAGCTTCGATGCTATAACCACGCCGTAGGACACACTCTCTGTGCACATAGGTATAAACCTGGCCAGAACGTTCCAGTTCCGCGCGCCATCTACAATCTCATGTAACGAGCGTGATTGCTCTTTGGTCTGCTGCCGACAGTTGCTCCGGCGCGGATGCTGCACGTTAGGATTGATACGGTGAATGGAATTGTACCAATGAAGAAAAAAAAAAAAAAAAGAATTCTCTCAGGTGAACAAAGGCTCCCTTGACAGATTTTATTCGACTTCTCCGTTTACGCCTATAGCACTTTTTGATCGTCACGCGAAGTCATCGGAACACCTGAAAAAAGATTCAATGAATTATTCAACGAACGTCATTAAGACGTATCGACTGTTAATGACTTTAATGACAGTGACGTAACGACTCTGGGCCGGAGGCTGTGTTCCATCTAAAAATCATGGTTAACCCGATGATGCTGTGTATTCTCGAAGATGACTCAAGACGCGCCTCCGTTCAACGAGCTAATTGCTTCAACGCGAAAGTTCATTAATTACCTCCTCGTTTGCGTGGCTTAATTAGTCTTTTTTTCCTTTAATTACCTTACCCGAACATAATCTCGTTGCTACCCCCAACGCGTCCATCCTACCGGAAACGTTATTTTCCTCGTCATCTTGGACTTCCCCTTTTTGTCGCTCTCCTCGATCTTCTTCTGTTTTCATCAAGGGTCCACCCCATACAGCGGACATTCAAACGGATCAAAGTTTCCCGCGCTAAACACGGCTAACCCACGTACGATCTATATTATCAAACTAGCCGTACTGATTGTCGGGAGGCATGGAGCGAGGAACGATAGGGTGGATGGGGGCGGGGGGTGGGAAGGACATTCGAGACGATGGAAGCGCGCGTTGGTTCAGTCGTTAATTAAACGTGACACCGCGCGCTGAACGAGCTTCTATTGTTCCCGCTAGGAGCGCTAACAACCGGCCGGCTTGGACAACGTATTCTCGGCCGTTAGGGATTGACGTCACACGGACAATGCCGTGTATCATATCGTGGTTGCGGTCAGTCATTGTAACGGGTGCGATGACGTCATTTTCAAAAGCCCACAAGAGCCATCCGAAATCTTCGTCGATGGTCAAAAGAGTCCATTGGCGTCGAAGAGCGATGGGTGATCAGGGAGTGGGGTGCCGGAAGGGGGAGTCAGGAGGTAGAACGAGTCTAGAAAAGGAAGCAAGGATGCAATCGGTATTATTACCGGCAAATTTTTTTGTTTGAAAATTTAATTAAAACATTGCCGACATTTTATCAGCTTCATTCGGCCTGATAGAATCCTTCAGGACTGATCTTGCACGCTGGAGGCCTTCTGGATCGTAGCCGGGGGTAACACCGGAAGTGGCCTGGAGGTGAATACTGGTGGGTGGAATAACTCGTACCGTAATGGCGGCCCTCCTGAAAGATTTAACCTCCCCCCTCGCCAGCCTCCTTCCCTCGGTTATTAGAGAGATTATTCCGCGAGTGGTCGGGGGTCGGATGGCGCAGGGCAAAGCTTGACGATTCCGGAGGGGGCGGCTATCGGGCAGACCCGAGACTTCGCCGCCGGACGAAACAAAAGAAGCTGGCTCGAAGGAACGTCGAGTAATTATTATGAAATAGCGAGAAAAAGCTACGGCAGGAAGTCAGGAAGGAAGAAGGGCTTGTTGGCTGAGTTGCGAAAGCATGAAAGACTCTTTCTCTTGGATCGGTGGTGGTGGTGGTGGTGGTGGTGGTGGTGGGGGGGGCACCCTTGTATTTTGTGTACTGACTCCTACACCCCAGCCCACCCACCACCCACCGCTCCTTTATTCACCTACAAGCTATGTAATGCCCATTTCCTTAAGCCTGGTTTTCGTTGCCCTGTTTTATAATCCCTCCCCTGGACCCCCCCGCGACCCCCTTTATGGCCCAGCCTCGTCCATCCAGCTACGCAAACAAACGCCCCCTGTACCACGTTGAATGCCATAATCAACAATGACGTGTATTCTGCGTGCTATTAAAGACTCGGTGCCGCCATATTTATTTGGCGCGGCTAACGAGTCCGCGATGTATTTTGGCTGTTTTCACGTGACGCGATTCACGAGACTCGTCCCGGTTGGATTCGCTTGACAATGAAGCTCGGTTCACAGTTTTTTTTTTTTTTTTTTTTCCTCCAACCACTCGATTCGCATTGTATTTGCCAAGCGATTTTGGTCGGTCCGGTAGTTAAGGTAATCCCACGAAATTACATTGGCCACGTCCATTGGGCGTTATTGCCCGTCTCGGGAGTGAACTTAACCTAAATTTTGTATCGGCTCGAATCTATCGGGGGGCTGAGCGGATTACGCAGGCTGATGAGCATAATGATATTTAATCGGACGGCAATGTCAACCCTCGAGGTATCTGAATCATTGCCAGGTTATATTTGGTTGCTTCGGAGCAGACCCGATCCGTGGACTTGGGTATTCCGGAATTAGGGGGTTGCCGATCGATAAACTCTGGATGACGGAGGAGTCTCGGAGTATCTGGAATAGGACGATAATGGAGGACGTATTACGTATATAGGGTGGTACTGTAGCGACTCGAAGGAGGATCCGGTGTGTCGGTAGAATTTCGATTGGCTCTCGCGTTTTTCTCGACGCCGTTTCTAATTGCCCGATTTAACCGTCCGTGGCGCTGACTGTCGCTCCCGTGATTCTACGATATTCGGCGCTTTGACCTCAGTACTTTTTCTTGGTTCGTTAATTGATATCATTGTTATCTCGGATGTCGATAATCGAAGGGCGGAGGGTAGGTACGGCACGATTTATAAGGTTGAACGTTTTATGAACGAGGGTTGGGGGGCGATAGTCGTAAATGTTCGATGCTTTTCGGAACGTGTCCTTTGTAAAGTTCGTTACCGAACACAGAGGGCAGCACAGTTCAGGCTCGCGGTTGGATGCTTCTGCAATTTGATCCTATTAATATGACCCTAGTGCTAATTAGTGTGAACTGCCGGTGTGGCGATACCGGATAATCGATAGCCGCTGTGGCACGTATATACCTCGAGGTTTGTATGGGGATATACATGTATTCGTATGCGTGTGGTGTGTGTATATATGTATATATCGGCGAATGGCTATTCCCGTGCACGAGGATTTGAGGCCAATGATGGCGACGCTGATGGTGGTTGCTGTTGCGCTGTAGAGGACTCGATCGGATAGTCTCGGGATCGGAGCTTCTCTCTCTCTCTCTGTCTTTGGGCTTTCCAGCCTTTGATCGGCTTCCCGGAACAAAAGCGATGGGCACAAGCCTGATTTAAGGTATCAGGGAAGCTCCTAAAATAAAATGATTTTTCCTAAATTCGTCAAAATTTGTCTTCGCGTCAATAAAGGTGGAACCGCCGCCGCCGACAATCTCCGTGACAGTGTTCGTAAAAACTATAAAAATGTGTTGTGTTTTCACGTTACAGACGTCGTGAGCCCAGTAGCCAAAACGCCGCCGGTAAAACGAAAGAAGATCGAGACCAGCGCGAAGGAGTCGCTTCCGGTCGGCAAGGGTAGCGGCGAGGTCAGGGCCGGCGAGCCCGAGGACGCGAGCGAGATCGATCGTAAGAAGAAGAAGGCGAGGACGACCTTCTCCGGGATCCAGATATTCGAGCTGGAGAAGCAATTCGAGGTGAAGAAGTACCTGAGTTCATCGGAACGGGCTGACATGGCGAAGCTGCTGAACGTCACGGAAACACAGGTGAGTCTTTGAAAACAGCTGTCATTTTATATATTTTCTTACTTTACGTCTCGCCATGATATTCCTAAACTATTTAAGGCACGTTCACATGATCGTCACTCGTGTCCCTCCGCCACGCGATCTGTTCGTTACAATGTGTCGTTGAGAATCGCTCCTTAGGGGTGGGGTGGGGGTGGGGGTGGGGGGGCTTGACCCCTACCCATCCGCTGGTGTCGCGCGACGCGCTCCGAGAGAGTCGCACGGTGTTTTTTTCGCGTCCCGGCGATGCGTCAGGAGTCAGGACTAATTAGCCGTCGAGGCCCTCGGTCGGTAATGCAGAGCCTCGACCTGGGCCCTTATTAACGTGCCCTTAGCCGGCCGCGAAGATTACCCAGAAACGGCGAAGCCGGTCTCGCGGATCTTCTCGTTCCGCCAAGGAAGAAGAATGCATCTCGCACCTCGGTCCGTTGGCGCGCGAGATGCATTCTTCGGTCGGTCTGGCTTTTTGTTCACCGAGCTCTCCTCCGCTTCGCCAAGGGAATGCCTAAGGGCCACTTTTATGCCTTACCGGTTTCTCCGCCGGTTTCTCACAGCGTTTTGTACGGCGCTCTCGTATCTCGGACGTTTGCGCAATTTTTGGCCGCTTCGCGGGGTCAGGCGGGTTTTAGTTTTCCGCGCGAATCGTCTTTTCGCTTTGCCGGCATCGTGCGGGACTGAGGAGATCGGGACTCGGGTATATTGCTGACTGCCGCTCGCGTTTCGAAATTGCCCTTAGGTGATCGATTTCCAGGACCGTGTCCGTCACTCGGAAACCTGGTTCCATTAAGGTTGCCACTCTTGACCGCACTATGAATTATGACCGCTGTTACTCGTAGTCTCACCCCCCATTAATTTAAGGCTACAGCACGCTTTCGCGTTATGCCTTTTTAACGCTCGGCCGTTTCAGCGCTGCACCGACTCGACGGTTATCGTGTCTGGAACGATACGAGAAAAAAAGGGACTTTTGGTCGCTGGTTTTAACGGAAACGCTGTCACTTCGAACCAAGACGTACCTTAAAACTTAAACAGTGGAAAATCCATAGGGATACCTGTAAACGCACGTGTCTGAAGCAACGTAGTGATCCGGAAATAAATCGTCGCTCGATCTAACCTCGAAATATCGAAAATACGGTAGACGTAAAAATTTGGCCTCTCGAACGCGCAGCATTGAATTTGCCGAAATATCTTCGCGAGCGAGAGGCGCGCCGTGAAATATGGTCGGCGTGTCCTGAGTGGGTCTTCGGGGCCCCCGGTGGTGGTAGCCTGAAAAAAAAAACGAAAAAAAAAACAGTCAAGTCGACCAGTCTACCAGTTAGTGGCCTGTTACCTGTCTTGTTATACTTATGCGCTACAAGAAGCCGAGAAATCGAAAAAGCAGAGGCGCACACAACAAGAGGCTTCGGACACATCTCGGAGCCTATTGGCTCTACGTGTCCCTTGTCAAGTCTTCTTGGCCAGCTGCTTCCTCCGAGAGAGGACTCTTCCACTCTTCGCTCGTTCTCTCGTCAGCCTCCCTTCTTCGTCCTCTCTCTCTCTCTCTCTCTCTCTTCGCTCCTCGAGGTGTCCGTCGTTCGTTTCGTATTCCGGACTCGAACCTTCACGTTTTTATTGCTTTGGATTTCCGACGGGGGAAACATAAAAGGACTTATATCAGTCTCGAGTTATTCACTGGCTTCTTTTATCCGTTCTCTACCGTCTAAACCGCCTCTGTTACCGGGAAACACGTAGACTCGCATAGCCGATCTACGCCTGTTACCAGACGGCTCATCCTCAACGAAATTAAAATCATTCCGAGAGTCCCAAAACGAAGCTTTTAAAAATCACGAGTAATTTCGCATTACCGATCGAGATGCGCGCGCCGATTACCCACAAGGCACCGTTGACGAGCGCCGGTGGCGCCGCCTGGCGACGCGCAGCCCGCAACGCCTCAACGGAAATATTTCAAAACGAATAAACAGCTCGCGCACGACACGATGCGTTTTGACATTTGTCAGACTTTTTAAGCTCCAGCACCGATCGCGCAACGTTGCTCATCATCGGGTAAGTTAACCGCGAGCCAAACCAAACTGATATTAATAAGCCGTTAGCTTAATGGACAAACGCTTGGTAGGCGGCCACGGCCTGACAGTGACAATCTGCTCTGGCGTTGACACGCATTTCGAAATGCGTGTGCGTTGCTGTAATCATCGTCGTGCACATGCAAATTCTGTTAATGGGTGTGAGAGATTTTGACGAGGGGCTGAGGGGAGGAAGAGGACTGCACGAGGGTCACGATAGCCATGACGCGAGGGGGTTGGGTGGTGGGGTGGGTGGGTTGACGGGAATCTCTCCCTCTCGCCGGGTTACGAGTTGCAACCATATTCCATAATATTATTATCGGTGATATATGAGCCACGCCATTGTCGTGTCGCGGCGTGGAGGCTGCCAGTTCGCTGGCTGACTAATTACCATAATAACGGTTCCCCTAATTGTTCGAATATTCAGCCATCCAGCTACCGGTGGGCCGACTGGACGGGTGGTGCCATCTCGCGGAAACGGAAAATATGACAAACTACGGGCGAATCGTTAATTTCTGGCATTTCGTTACGCGGTTCTCGTGTGCAGGTGCGTTGTGGGTACTTCCACGTCGTGGTGGTAGGTCATGGCTGGGGGGGGTGAAGGTTAAGGGATGCGATTTAATAATAGAATCTAAAAAATTTCCGATCGAATTAAATCGTAGCCGACGAAAATCACATTGTGCCCGAGTCACACGACTCTGGCTTATCGCTGGAATTTGACAGCTGTCATGGGATGACCCTAGTTATATTTTGTAGCGCCTTAAAAATTTGCCTTAAATTTTCCTAAATTCTCCGTAACCGTGAGTGCGAGCGAGACGAAGTCACAGGCGTTAGCGTGCGTTTATAATTTCCTAAGTTATTAAGCCGGTTCTTTGCGTGATCCGAGCGACATTCTTTTGTCTATAAATAATTAATCTAACGTACAGTGGCTTTTCCACAGTGAAACCTAACCCAGTCCAGTCCCTCGTATCGTCTCGTGTAAATTCCTAACCTTCCTGGCTTCCGGTACCCGGCTCGGCCTACATAAGCGCATATCTGCCAACGGGTTGCAGTTGCAGCAGCGGGGAAGGCAGGTTCGCCCTGTCGCTAGTGCCAAATTGTGGATCGCGGATGCATGCCGGGATACGACAGTTATCCCATTCCTGGCAGATGCCTCGGTTATCTTGGAATTACGTATTGCCGAGCACCGTGTGTCTCTCTCCGTACGCTTGCGTCACGTTAAGGCACTCTGGATAAAGATAATCGTGATTAGCGACCAGCCTAATTTCGAATTTCGGAACGTCTATTCAATTACCGAGCGCCGGTGATATCGCGCCAATTACTAATTAGTCGATAATCAGCGGACCCGAGTGTCGTCTGGATTATTGACATTATTACGAGCTTCTGTATAACAGTATGTATTCGCTCGGACAGAACGTATCGCGAGGCTGCAATGGCGTAACCTAACCTCACGGGAAAATCAAAAATTTGGAGGTCAAAGGTGAGATTGCGCAAAGGTTACGTGAATCGAATTTATTTCGAAATATTGCTCGGGGATGTTATCCCGGAAATTTTTTTTTATTTTTGATTAATCGCCAGAAATTCAAATTATTCGAAAATCCCCCCAAAGAACGGATATCAGGCAATTTTACATTTTTTTCGATGCATCGACTGTTTGCGATCTCGCTATTACTTTCTGCTGAGGGTACCACCTTAACGTTTCGCCATGTAAAATGGCGACCGGTAAAAGTATGAAAAAAAATTGGCAAAAAAAGAAAGAAAAAAGGGAAAAGAAGGATCAAGAGCCAGATCCCTCGAAGGAAAACTTTTTGTCCTCGAACTCCGTTACCCTGGACTCCATTGGTTCTCCACCCTCCCTCTTCCACCCCCCTAGCCCCTCGCTCTCCGACATCTACGTAGCTTTCGTTGAACCGCCATTGTTCGAACTCACCCCTATCTCGATATCTAGACTCGTCCAGCCAAAGTCAAAACTTAAACTGTCCTCTCGGGCGTCCCGTAGTCCGTTTCCACCGAAGTTCCGGAATCCAGTGCTATATACGAGTCGTAAAGGATTTAACGAAAAAAAAAAGACTCCTTAGCTCCGCCCGCTACTCTCATAACTTAATTCGACGTACCGCAGTGTTCCGATCGCTAAATTTTCAATTCCAACCGCGAGGGGTCCGGGACTCCCGTTAATGCACATTAGTTGAAGATGGCGCGCGCGTCGGAAATTGCTGGCAAACGAGCGTAGCTCGTCTTACGTAATGACTGTCATTATCTACGCGCGCGACGTGCGCGACGTGCGCGACGATACCACGTGCGTGTACTTGCACGGCACGTCGTTGGGTCACCGGTGCTAATTGACCGATCGCCTTCTTTAGTAACCCCCTTCCCCCTCTCGCAATTCTTACCATTCTTACCAATTTTTTTTTGCGATTTTTTACAAGAGCGACACCCGCGCGGAATGCTGGTCTTGCTGGACCAACTGCGGTCACGTGGGATTTTAATTTTTTTTTTTTAACGTCGAATCATCACCGTCGTTTTGGATCGTCTTGTCGATTCTCGTGGTGATAACAGCACCGACAAGAAAGTCGTTATCGTAGTTGAATTAACTGGCGAAAAAAGAAATATATATATATATATATATAAATAGTATACCGAGGCTATATACATTCCACCGTGAGGTGGGGCAGAGTTAGGCGCGGCCGTTAGTATTCACCTCGTCTCACTTTTGCTCGAGCGATATCCAGAGACGGATGCTGGATGGCTGGATACATTGCTTGATTGCCTCGTTCGCTCTACCTGGTTATTAGTAGCGACATTCAGTCCTCGAGCAATTTATAGGAGCGTCGGGCACGTAAAAGACTGGTAGCTCGGGTGCCGAGCTCTTGCGCGCCTTTAATAGTCGCTAATTGAGGTAAAAAATGTCTTTGAAAATCGTCTTATGGAAAACGATTGGCCACTTATCGTGACTGGTTTGGCTGTGCGTGACTCCTTCGAATTAGCACTTAGCGCTTACGCTCCTGTGCGAATATGACGTCAGGACGGAGCGATCGAGATACGCCGTAGTCGTGTCGAGTCGAATCGACGATCGGCGATCTTAACGTAACGACGATGACTGCGGAGTAACAGGAAGCTGCGTTCAAAAATTATTTTATAATCGATTCGTTAATTAACTTATCGAACTGTCGCGTCTCTGTACCGCAGGTTCCCATGCGGGCAAACGCGTCCGGTTCACTTGCCGTCTCTGATCGGCCAACCTGCTTCGACTACCCGATCGAAATTCGTGATTTCGATTGGCTCAGGGCGAACCAAGGGCCAACGGGCCCCGGGGTTGTTTCACTTGGTAAAATTAGCCCTGGCTGAATGGTCATCGAGCGACAGCCCGCGTGAAGTTAGCTGCTTAAGCGCAGCGCGAAGGAGCGAGAGTGCAGGGGGAGGAGCTTACCATCTCACCTCGTACAAAGACGATCCTCATCGTTTTTTCGAACGCATTCTCGAGATCCTATAGTTCTTGATATTTTTTTTTCCATTTTTTTTTTTTTTTTTTTCAAATTCTGATTCTCTCACACGTCTCTCTTTTCTCTCCCGTCGATCGAAATGAGTCCCGGCTACCGAAGGTCGCTCTCATTGTGCTGCCCGGCAGCTTCTCTTAATTCGATCCGTCGAACCTCCTCGGCCGGATCAATAAGCCGTGGCGAGGAATTCCAACGGCGTGAATTCCAGCGAGTGAATTCCTCGCTAGCGCCGTCCTCCTCGTTCACCGATGTTTCGCCGTTCGCTGCCGATTAACGAGGAGCGAGAAAGCAGGTCGGGATCGAGAGACCGAAATTCACCTTCGGAACGTCCGAGCGCGTCGTTCGTTCCGAGGTTGGGAAACTTTTTTTTTTTTTTTTTTTCGTACGATCATTTACGATTTTCAACGGAGGATCCGATCGGCCCTCGTAATAGATATGACGAGGAACGATTTGACAGCCGATAAAAATAAACAAGAGCGAAACAGTTTCTCATCGACGATAATTTTCACGCGACAGTCGAGCGACGTTTCGGAACCGACCTGACATCTATCTTTCGTTCGGCCACTCGTCGAGGAGGTCGGGTCAGCCCGTGACGAAGTGCGTAACTCACAAGGCGTTTCCAGACTCCGGATCCTTAAACGATCCCAACCGCAAGTGGACCAGTTTATATATATATATATTTTTTTTTTCCCCCACCAATCGCAACACTCGCCACGCGAATTTCAAACTTCCTCCCGTCAAGCTCCATCCACAACGTTCACTGCCGGTCGACCGTTACGCGAAACTCTAGCCATTACCCGTAACCCGTACCATCGCTTGACCAAGTTTCCATGTAACGTCGTGCGAACGTCATACGAGACGTCCGACGTCGCGACGATTAATTTGCCTCCCTCCTCCCCCTTATTAAATACTATCAGCGGCACAACGGTAACGTCTACAGCAATACCAGTAGTCACTTCCAGCAGTCACATAAATCAACCGGCTCGAAACTTAACCGGCGAATTTCCACCGATATATCGTATTACATTTAGTGCCCGATGCCAATGATACATCCCGACGATACTTAATCCACTGTCTTCTGTATACCGGGTACGTGCAGGGCCGTAACAAGATATTACGATGCCTGACGGCGAAAGGCTGGGTACGAGTGATGTCTGACGTTTTAAATATTAAAAAAAAAAAAAAAAAAGTTTAAAATGGACAGGAGTACCACCACCGCTTACGGTACTTCGTCCACGCGTCACAGTTTGACGGGAGAACCAAAGCACCGGCGCAGATGCGCCGAGGTGACACGGCAGATGCAAAATCTAGTTAGCAGAAGGTGCCTTCGAGGATGATGCTGCTGCTGCTGTCTGCGGCACTGCCCCCGGGACACGTGGTGAATCTCAGAGGGCGCCACGGACGAGTTAAGCGAAGTGAAGTAACAGACACGCGATGGTATCCGCGGCATCTTAATGCTCGGCTTTTTGTCCGCTGTTAAGCTATGTGGAACGGGCCCCCGGGTTCCTTACTCTAGCAGTCATTGGCTGCAGAGAGAAGAGAAGCCCCTTTGCTTCTTCTTCTTTCTCTCTCTCTCTCTCTCTCTCTCTCTCTCTCTCTCTCTCTCTCTCTCTCTCTCTACCGTGCTTCGACTTCTTCTTCCTTGGCTTATACTTTGCCACTAATTCCCCTCCCACTCGGCCACCGGCTTTAGCGTTGCTCTCAGGGGCGGAAAGAGGGGGGGAGCGGGGGGCGCAGCCATCTCTCTCTCTCTCTCTCGCACACTGGACGAGAGTCGGTAATGACCTCCAAAGCCGCCGACTAATTGACCGACTCGCGGCAATTTATGACGCTAATGCTTTGTTTAGACTTTTTAACGGGGACCCTCTTAAAATCTCATTTAAACTTTAATTGGAGATAATGGACTCTCCGGCGACTCGGCGAGTACGTAACGCGGGTACGTACTTGCGAGCGGGTAATTGCGCGGATATCATTTTTTTTGACTTTCCAACTTGGCTTAAAGTCTGAGTCTAAATCTGATTAGAAGTAAATTTTCGAAAATATTTTTCCTCGTACCTGTCGTTACGTATATCGATCATCGTTATCGTCTTTCGCGTTGCCACCGGCGCTGCTCGTGACTCGGTTAAAATATTCGTAGGTTGAAGCAATGTTAACAAAAAAAAAAAAATAAAAAAAATATACTCGTATGACTCGACACGCTCTCCATCTCTCTCTCTCTCTCTCTCTCTCTGGTTACTTTCTTCGGCCAATCTCTCGCTTCGTCATTATTCATTGAATCAGCGTCGAGCACTTACCCACAGACAGGAAGTAATATAATCCAGCGATTGCTCCCTATAGAAACTTCCGGGCTTGTCTTTCTCGGACTCGCTAATGACGTCATCGCGCAAAGTAGCAGACTCGAGTCTCCGATCGGCCGTCGGTTTTGGACACTCGACGCTTGTATCTTCTCTCGGGAGCTGACGAACCCTGTCCCGGGAACACAATACCGGGATGCGGGTCCTTTTTACCAGGAAACCTGGAACCGTGGGACAGTCGAGGATCGCCAGGAGCGAAACGCACGCAGAGTGGTCGGGGTCCTTGCTGAGGTTGCTCCGGGTTACGCTGATCGTCCGAAACGCGTCCCGGGGCAGTTGCGATTACGATGCGGTTGCTGCAACTGCGAGTACCGGCTGGCGCAACTGCATCCTTCGACATCGGACTGTCTGCCGGTTGGTCCAGCGAGGAATAAAGAAATCTTAAGAGGCTGCGAGAGGTTATCTATATCGACGCTCCTTTGGATGCGCTAATGCGAGCTCAGGACTTATGGGAGGAAACCGGTTGGCTACATCTTTGCTTCTTTATATATATATATATATTTTCTTCCATAAGAAGATCTCACACGGACGCTTCGTTTACGTAGCGTGTGTGTCTACCTACACGCAGTGGAGCCAATAGAGTCTGTAGGAATTCATATGGACTCCCGCACTTGATAAATCCTACAGAGAATTGAACCTACTCTATGGGTATATATATATATATATATACCTGCCAGATGATAATCGTAAAGGCGGGACAAGCCGAGCGATATAAAATTTCCAAAGGAATCGAGTCATTTTTCATTTTCGGCCATGCGTCGGTCGGTGTTGACGATTGGGCTAATATTTTTCAAAAAATTATAGACAATTAAGAGGACGTCGGGATCGCGTGAGAAATCCATCTCGGGCCGATCGGTGCGCGATACTCTTCGTTAAGTGGCGAACGCGGCTGAATCAAGGCAGTCGCGCTGGCGTCGTGGACGGTGGGGAAGGAGGGGCACGGCACGGGAGTGTGGATAAGGCATTAATGTCGGGGGGGAGTCGACGAGGCCCGAGAGTGCAGGGAGCGAAGAGCGAAGGCTTCTGTCGGCCTAAGAAAAGACTTTCGGGCCCTGGGCTATATTTAAAGGGCGGCCCGTACGAAAAGAGCCGAAGACCTCAAAGAGCCGAGGACGAACGTTTTAAAAGTGCGGAGTCGTCCTAGAGGGATGTTTTAGGGGGGATGCGAGTGTGGAGGACGCGCGGGTGTGTACGTGACGCTGCCAGGGTGGATTGTTTTGGAAGGTTCCTAAAGACGCTGGAAATTACGAGCGAGGGGCGGAGGGTGGGGATGGTATTTTCGAAAAAAAAAAAAAAAAAAAAAGAAATAAAGTAAACGCGAGGGTGAAATGTTTTCTCAGCTTTGTCGGCAAAGCAATATCCCAACGTAAACCAATTAATTGTAACGAGATATCCATGGCACTGAGTGGCGGCTGCGAGGAGGTGGAGGAGGGGGAGGGTGGTGGTTGCCCGTAAGAAAGAAGAAAGAGGAAGTGAAATTTTTAACCGGAAGTCGTTCTCACCGACAACTCATTGAAATACTTTGGTTTCTGTCGTTAAATAGGATTACGAAGAAAAAAAAAAAGAGAGAAAAAAAATTCACACGGCGAGAAAAAAGCATCTTCGTGTCAGCCGCGAGTGAGAGCGAGAGACGACGCCGACGTCCCCCGGCAAGAGCGAGACAGCGTCGGTATTACTATAGGCGAAGGAGAGGCGGCCATTAACACGGTTATTTCCGGCTTGTTAATTTGTTTCTATAATTAGTGTCAGAGTCCCTCTCACGGGGAATCGCTTTGGGGCGGACAGGACGTCACGCGAGGGGCCGGGGGGTGAGGGGGACGAGGAGAAGGGAGCCACTTGGCTCGTCATTATCAACGCTCTTGTTGTTCTTGTCGTCATTATTGTCGTTGTTACTTTGACTGGTTGAACTACGTGACTGGCTGCCATCTGCGCGGCTGTCAGGATGTCCTTGTAGTAGGATGTGCTTTCGTCTTAATAGGTACCCCTAGTTACTTACCAGTCACCCGTAATGCAACTGTGTGTCGTCATCGTTATTATTATTAGGATCGGGACGAGGATGTGGACGGTGGCATTAATTTTCAGTGTGAATTAAGCCGGGGGTCATTGACGGCCGATTTACGTAGTTGCGCGAGGCTGATTTTGGTATTTGTAGATATCGATAACGATAGGGACGACCTGATGACTCGATCGTGGAAAATTTTTGGATTATCATTCGAGAAAGGTGTTTTTATTTGAAAGATCAGAGGAGACTGGATGCTGGGCTCCTGGGCTCCAGTTTTGCTGGGCATCGAGGCAGATATGCCTGATGCGGGTTGGCTGCCTTTTCTTGGGGCATCGCTCGGAATCTAATTGGGTTTATTAATTTGAAGCACCCGCGGCGACACGAGAAGCGGCACGCTTGACAGTTTGATTTTGTGTGTGTGTGTGTGTGTGTGTGTGTGTCTGGATATGGTGTGCTCGCTACGATGTTGGGCCTGATGCGTCGTTGAACTCGACGGGACATCCAGTAATATGAATTCTCACGAGTGCCAATGTTTTGGGCCTCACGTAATCTCGGTCCGTGTGCCCGAGCTCGTTTCGGGACTGAAAATTGTATTCACAGCCGTTTCCTGGGGGCCTCTTTCTCGGGTGGCAATCAACGGGGACCGCTGTCCCTCATCATTCATCTTTCTGGGCCTGTTTTGCGCCTTTCTCTCCCACTCCCCGACACCACCCCGGCGGCCATTTTACCCTCTCGCTCCGTCTGGGCCCACTCGAAGCGGTCGGACTGAGTGAGAGAGAGAGAGGGAGAGAGAGAGAGAGAGAGAGAGAAAAAGAAAAGGAAAAAAAAGTAGGTCTGCCTACCCCCGTGATTCGTGAGTTAACGCGGTGGGGACCTGTACTGGCGTTAGAAAGAATTGGGCCCTAGGGCCCCCTCGGACCCATTACAGCTGTCTGCAGCCACTTTAAAATTTAGATTATCTCCTATCATCCCGATCGGTTCTGACCTAACAAGACACTAATGCTCCCCTTGGCTCTATTGGCCGATTTATTAAGTCGGACTCGGGTCCCGATTAATAAATACTCCATTCGCTCTGCGGCTACGGAGGCGGGCGAAGCCGTCCGGGTCCATCTGGTTCCAGAGTTCTGTAAATTCGGCTGAAAAAATTTTATATCTCAAAAAAATAAAAAAAAAAAACAAACGTCATCTTCGCGACATACAGTTTAGTCATCGGGTCATGACAGTCGGACGATTATTTTCGATGACTAATGCAATGTCGCCTTAATTCTCTCGTCTGCGCGGATGCGATTCGACGTCTTGGATCGCGTCCAACGAGAGCGATTTCGTAAATTCACATTTTCACGGATATTTCACTTTCGTTCCGTTCGCCATCGATTTGGACGTCCTCCGCTCCCTCCTCCCTTCTCCCCTCACACGGACGTCGATCCGTCGATGTGTACATTTGGCATTGTCACGATAACCGCCGCTATTAATGTTTTGATCGCGTTCCAAAAAAAGAGAAAAAAAATTTCCCTTTCGACCCAAGAGATATATCGGAAGCACTTTACGAACACTTCAAAGTAACACCCTACAATAAGTTTTCCCAAGTGACAGGCGCTCGATGCGTGAAACGCGTCGCCGGCGATGGATCCGATGTGTTCGTAAAACCATTTCATCACGATCCAGCAGCGGATTACGAGGGCAAGTTGGACACGAAATCCATCTTTGGCAGTGAGTAAATTTCTAGCCGTGAATTGGGCCCGTCGGATGGCCGATCGGATCAATTGATTTCGTGGGGGCCTCTTTTTTTTTTCCAACCTCGGCACAATACCCTAAGTGGGCACGATCTACGGTACTGGTACGATCGACGCTCCTCTATACGTTCGCCATGAGTCACGCACTTCCCCTCCGGCATGACGTAGCTCGCCACCATAAGAAGATTACATGGGTTAGATAGGTCCCAGAGTGCCCGGATCAGCTCCGGGCCCCTATGGCCCACCTCTGTACAGACCTATAGACTCGGGCACAGTCTATTCGTACGGTTCTGGCGTATAAGTGAGAAATATCCCGGTCTAATAATTCACTGGGAAAGAAGTTGAGCCCATTACTAGACACCCACTCGTGCGCCAGTCGTGCCAATAGAGGGGGACGGCCCTGGATCCTATTATTTATACTTATTTATTTAATCATTCTAAGCAGAGTGCCAGTCGCGAGATATGCTTTTTTCATCGGTCACACGTGCGCGCTTCTGCCGGACTCGGGCGAAAGAATTTTTATTGCTCTTACGAAATGAAAAATTAACCTGGAACGGGAACTCGAGTATATTAGGATTATGAGGCCCAGGTAAAAGATGTGCCGGATTACCTTGGAGACGGTACCAAGAGAAAATAAAGGTAACTCCAAGCTCCGTGACGGTTGGCAGTCGGTGGGAGGGGATTGAAAAAAAAAAAAAAAATACCAGTCGATACAAACGGCCATTGTCAACAGACCGAGGGATTAAATTGATCGTTCCGATAGTGTCTAGACCGGCGAGCGCTATTGACGTAATAGTAAATAACAGGACCGATAAAGATGATATAACGATTACATTAGAAATGATATACGAGCTGACCTGTGGATTAGGATTTATGTTGTTAAACAGTGATAAAGGTAGGTTCGTGTAGAATTGACAAAAAAAAAAAAATAATTGAAACGTCTATAGTAATCATACGCGGGCGAACTAACCAAGCGAGGAATAGGGCCCTAATAAAATGGACCCAAGTCCCCCGGGACAGTGGCCCAGTCTAATGGAGGTTAGGGACTCGAAGTTGCCGTAAACGTAAATCAGTAGCCGATATCGATGACATTAACCCGGCCTACTTAATTCGCAATAACAAGCCGACTTGTACCGCACACCAGGAGCGGATTGATTTATCGTTCGGCCCCGCTCAATTACAATGTACCGTGCACGATAATGCCGCGCCATTATCGGCTAATACTTGAACTACGACTACTCCACCCCCCCCCCCCCCGCTCTCTCTCCCCCTCGTTCCGCGGCCCGTAATCGCTTTTAGCCGTTCTACCGGGTGACACATGGGGATCCGTGCGATAAGAACCCATCGGACTTGGATCGGCAGACGCCTATGGGACGTTGGTGCGAATTTACGTAGGCAGATGGCGCTAGTGTCGTAGACGGGCTTCCGGGCTCGATTTGCCCTTCGACGTCGTGATACGAGAATCGTCCTGAATTTCGTGATACGACCACCCGGTAGAAGCGAATTGTTGGCCAAGGGCACCAACGAATAATGGAAGCAATTAGGTGTCGAATAATGCGAGAGGCATTAACTGCCGTCCAGTCGTCGGAGGACGTTGGCCAATTAAAAGTCAATTTCGTACGGGGAGCCGTTTGTCTCTGGGGTTGTTGGTTCGATCGGCGGAAACGGCCGTTTAATTCTCTCCGTTGGTTTGGCTCACCCTTCTTTTGCTTCATAGCGTTCTTAGGGCTTGCTGCACCCTATTAACCGAATGGGACTTTGGTATATTATGTGTACGGTATATAGCTATAGTACGTTTGAGACGGATGCGTGCCGATGATGCCGCCATTACGGACGCTTGCCCACTTCTTACTCCTGTTACGCATACCAGGTTTCGTCCTTCTGCTCTCGTCTCTTCTTCTCCCCTGTGATTCTTC
Organism: Trachelus iudaicus; assembly: GCA_030142595.1. Lineage (NCBI taxonomy): Eukaryota > Metazoa > Arthropoda > Insecta > Hymenoptera > Cephidae > Trachelus > Trachelus iudaicus. The sequence goes on along the minus strand of JARQTH010000730.1, from coordinate 57,178 downwards.
TCGAAGATTTCTTCGCGATCACGCAAGCCCATTAATTTCGTCCTGCATTACCGACCGACATAAACAAGTCGTCAGACACAGCGGGACACGGCTGGCGCTCACGTGCGTGCTGGGCTTAATGTTTACTAATAACGCATTTACGCATAACGTCCGACCGCCAGTCGTGAGCACGACTTCGGCAGGATTCTAATTGAATTTTTAACGTTTAATTGTCCGATTATCGATGACGCGACGAGCACCGATTGCGCAGAGCAATTACTCGATTACGTAATATTTCGTACGTTATAATTGCCCGGTCGGTAAGCGTAGATTTGGTATAATTTTAATACTGTTCTTTTTTTTTTTATTACCGGAAATATATTTTAGGCGCGGTTCATACGTTGCGTATACGTGCGTGGGCATTCAGCTTGCTTTGTGTTCTTAAATGCATTCGTATTGGACCCAACCTCCTTTACCGAAGTATCCCTTTGATCAGTCAGCTTCGGCACTCAAGTCCCGTTCTCATTTGGACTCTCTCTCTCTCTCTCTCTTTCTTCGTTCTCTTTGAATTTTCTCGCGTCGGTACAAAAACAGCGGGTATCTTAAGAAATACGAAAACACATAAGCACGAGGGTAAACGAGAGCGTCGAATGTCTATCAATAGCAAGTGCAATTAAGATTGCAAATGGTATATTATTTTTCATTTTTTTTTTTTTTTCCTTGTGCATTTATAAAATCTCAAGACACCGGAGCTTGAGTAAACAAAGACGGCAATGTCCCACGAATCCGCATTCGGTTGGCCGGGAACCCAAAGAAATGGCTTGACGCCATACTCAACACATTAGCAAGTAAACAATCGTCCAGGCTATTCCACTTGTCGTACCGGCGACGGATGGCCACAACGCGACGCGGCCGTCTCTCGGCATTTACGCCGGTAAAGCGCGGACAGTGACAGTCGGCGACATTACGACAGAGTCTCCTTATATTATTTTTACTTGGATTTCTTCTCTGGCGAGAAAATCACTCGGCTCGGCTTCGAAACTTCGGACGCTTCGCTCCTGATCGTCCTCGGCTTTCGTTATTGTCGGCGCAACTCGATGCTAGTACCGATAGGGACCACCGTGGCGCTGCGATCTCCTCCACGCGGAGGCTTCGATGTATTATTACAGCTCGAATGCGCGTGACTTATTTATAATATTTAACGAGCTGACGAATTTTCACCATACCCACCCACTGCCACCCACTGCCCCCCTCGCCACCAAACCATCTCAAGAATTGACACTCACGTACGCGTCATAGACAAAGTCGAACGATTTATTGTCATTCTCCCTATGAAGTTCTCGTTGTCACGCGACGCGTTCGTAGCTTCGAGGGTAAAATATTAAAAGAAAATTATCGGAAGAGTCACTGCGGCCGCTCGTAAAGACGAATGGACTTGAAGTAGAGGGGGAGTTCACATTGAACGCGACGCGTTACGATCGACTCGGCCGACGGGACGATGCCATTCGCTTACGCACGTCTGTGGCTTGACGCGATGTCGGTAGGCGACTTTTATTTCAGTCAGTGACGTTTATTACTCCTGGCATTCGGTAATTCGGCAGGCTGACTTTTGAGGATGTTGGAAACGGCCTTGAGAAAAATTGGCAAGTTAGGTAACACCCCCCCCCCCTCCTCCGTCCCCCCTCCCAGTCTGTGTCCTCGACTCGACTGTCGTTCATCGTGAAAATTGATGAAATCGTTGAAATTGCTTGCGCGTTGAAATTGCCATTACGTAGGTACACTGCTTTTCTACCATATAAACGCCTTTACTGTGTGAACGTGCCCTTAAGGCGTGACCCGCCACTGCATTAAACCATATAAACGATCTTCTCAGCTGTCGGCTCTGATAAGTTACTGTCGCTTCGTTTCGCTGAGCTTTCCTGGCCGAAGACCAAAGTGCATCATATTAGCACCATGGAATGCGTCATCGTGGGCGCGGGAATATATTAATATTTAAATGTAGGACGTGTCGGGAAAAAAATTTTATTTTTTTTTTTCTATTGACATTTTTATCTTGATTTTTGGTAATTTATCATTTCTTTTGTGTTTTTTTTTTTGATGAACATTTTTTTTTTCTTTTTTTCGTTTCTCTCACGAGTCTAAGTGACGCGCTTATTTTTAGGGCACAGTACTCGCCACTCGCCCCGGTTATATTTTAAGGCAGTGTTACCAATGGCGTATCGATTTTTACGGCGATATGTATGTATATAGAGGCATTCGAAATAACAGCTTCTGGTTACGGAACGTTTAACTTTATGCACGTATGTCGCGTTGACCAATTGCCGTACGTAATGCGGGTACACTGTCACTTGTCGTGTCCCGAATATTACTTTTTACTGTCGCGGTGGTAATAATCCTTGCCAACTCGACGACAATAAATATTACGTACGAGACGCGCAAAGACCCGAGCGAGACCGAGACAGATGGTCAACGTGTCAAAAAGCTGATCAAAGTGATTTCACGAAATTCAATTAAATTAATAGTCTTTTCGCGTTGGGCAATAAGATTTAAGGCACCGAACGAAAATACAATTGGGTTGCTCTGCTCGTAAGATTCTCTGACGTCGAGGGAACAGAAGCTAAAACAACCCCCTGGCGGAAGGAAATCGAAGTTACACGCGGATTGAGTATCTCTCCACGTGGCATTCGAAATGGACGTTATTCATGCGCAGGTCAATGATAATGCCCGAATGGGAGTCTCGGCTCGGTGAAAACAAAAAGGAATAAATAAAAATAAAAAAGGAAGATTATTCAGGACGCGACAAATGAGAGAATACCCGCATAATACAGGACAATTGGTTAACGCGCGACGCGTGCATAACGTTGTACGTAAGTGGCCCGTGTAAGTAGGTGGCTGGATGTCAGCGGCTATCAGAACCATTAGAGACAATCAAAGGCAATCCGTGCCATCCAGCCAGTCGTTCTCTGCCTATTAGAGTGGCATGTGCGCGTAATCTGTCCCATCCTCTCGGCTTCGGCCGCGCTCGGCTCTGCTTCGGCTTCCCCCGGCCCGATCCTCCTTGTTCCGGCCCGTGAGCCGTTGCGGCCGCAACACGAAGCGGTCGTGTTACGGCTCGCTGCCAGGATTCTGCATGCGCCTGGCATATAGATATACGTATACGAGTGCACGGTAGAAGCGAACGTCGAACGGACGGAGCAGAACGTTAGGTGCGATGAGAACTCGCCTTTAGTTTAGACAGTCAGGACTTGCTCGAATTGACTGTTTACGTCGTTATGGACACGGAGGGCAGCAGGGACGGGGAAAGTTCATGAAAATGTCTACGCAGCTGCTAGCTGTTCAAAATTCGCGTCGCTCTCTAGAAACGCCGCCACATGCTGCCGCGTTTCTATGGCTCGGATTCTACACGCTATCCGCGGTTCACTCGACGCGCCTCGCATGTGCCGCTAGGTCTCTGGATGGTGAAGCGCGCTGCGACCGTGTCGCCCGACTGCAGATGCAATTTAGGGCCTGTTTTAAACGCGAGCGCTTTTAACGTCCGCGACAGCTGGCACGAGGCTTAAGGCTGCGAATTTGCAAATTTAAACCACTCGGCCATCTCGATCCGCGTTTACGTCCGAGTCTACGCGGACTCCCTGTTGGGACTTTTAGCTCTCCTCGCAAATCACCGGATAGACAAAACAGGTTGTTACTAGGATTTATTCGGTATTCGCGATAGTCTGGGCTTTGTTTAAACGGGCAATCGGCGACCGGGGAGGCCATTAGCTTCGCTCGAGTTAATCTGTTAGCGGGGAGACTTCGTCGTTGCTTCGTGACGTCACGGTCAACGGATTCGATTGACTTTTACACATTTTTTGTTTAACAGTATGTTCAAACAAAAAAAATTTATTCAAAAATTTAACCCGAGAGCCGATCGATAATCGATAATCAGAATCTTGTCTCGTGTTCGACATTCCGAGGTGAATTCTCTTCGAAACGACACGCGAGAGTCACGAAGTGCCGCGATGGGATGATCGAAGTCTCTTCTGGCTCCGTGAAAAAGGCCCCGAGAAGTGCTTCACAACGGGCCCGAAATTTTGGGCCTTATCTTCGATCCTGTCAGTTCGCTCGTTCCAGGCCGCGGGGGGACGTCAATAAACACGTGACGAGAAACGAAAATGTGTTTCAGGAAGATGGAAATTCGGTGAAAAAAAAAAAGAATGACATCGAAACTTATCCACATTGACACAATACTCGACGTTTCCTGACTAATTAGTCGGCGTATCTAGTGACCATTTTTTTTATTCACCCTCGATAACAGCCCAAAACTCGGAGGCGATAAGATTTACGAGTAGACTCGGGACCGTACTGATTTTTTCTTTTTTTTTTTTTCATTGACAGATTTGACGCAGGGCACCGTCGTACGTAGTCTTAGATTTTTTCTGTCCATGTAGATCGAACCAACCTGTTTTATGTTTGACTGTACGTCTACCGATATCAACCGTTATATCTAATATTACTATACATATATGTATATATATAGTTCGTTCGATACTCAAAAATCAATTCTATCAATATTTTGAAACACGCTCGTGTTACGGCCCTGAGTTCAACCGCATCAATGAGTCCGGTCTATCCAGCGGTATTAACGGGGTGGTCCATCCTCGTTATCAAAGGGTTAGATAAGTGTAGGTCAGGAGGTCCGAATATCGATAAGGTTACACCTCGAGAAGGTTAGGTCCCGATAAGAGGAGATTTTTCATTTAATTACCAAGAGGTAGTCCCAGAAGGGGGTTCCCCGGGTCATTATCTCCCTAAAAATTTTCAAATCATCGATCACCACGTCGAATCATTTATGGATCCCATAAAAATCATCTACGATTAACGAACGCACTGCCGTCTGTCGGAAATTCGTTGGAAGCAAGATTTTTATCGTCGAAAAAAAAAAAAAAATATATTCTCGTTAAATCGTAAAACAGGCAATCGGTATCGTAAAAAATGATCGAGAGCCGCAGGGACCATCTTCCGTCCTCGTCGTTTGATACGTGAATAAATAAATAAAATGAAATACGAAAGAGAGATAAGAGACACCAACCACGTGTGAAAACTATCAAGGATAAACGTTCGGTTCGGCACCCACTGTAAACACGACCGGGACCGGAAACCTCGAATGCCCTGCTGCTGCTAATGATTATCTTCCCAGCTATGAAGTCATCCGACGCTGCCGAACTGTCACTGGGCCCCTTGGGCCACTCAGGCATCCTGATACGTGATCCATCACTGGCCCGTTGACGTTTTCCATCCAGGAGAATCTTACGGCTGGTTTACATGCGCACGTTACTCGACGCCCCCACGCTCGACGTGAAAGTCGCTGCCGTCTTACGCCTTTACGTCTTTTCGCCTTTACGATCTTGAACGCGTCGCTGGATCCGATACAGGCATTCCGCGAGGACGCTCTCTTGCGCACGGGAGCAAACGATCGTCTGCGCGTGCGCAGCTTCGCCATCCAATTTATACAATTACCAATTGACTGGATACGTTTAAAAAAAAATTGATACACCCTGTATACCGTAACACGTGGACGCTAGTAATTTGTTAATGTATTTCAAAAATTTTAATATCGACCCGTTGCGTATAATCGCGTGTACCAAAAGCGGCAGCTGATACCCGATGTCGCAACGGGTTAATTGAAAAGCACTGTAGGTGTTGTCTGACACGAATAACTGGGCGTACTTGACGCTCGTAGATTTATCATTGAAGATTAGCCTTGTTGCCGGTGACATCGTGCCCGGTAATGGCTTTTCGGATGAAAGTACGCGCACTCGGCTGGATTTTTCATACTAGAGTGCCTCGAGTCGGTGATTTTTGGGTATTAAATTATTTTAAAAAATTTTTTAAGTTTTCAATTAATATTTCTATATTCCAAAATCGCCATACATATATAGAGAGATACGCGTTACGTGCTTTGTTCGGTGTGAGAATTGTCAATTATCAAGGCTATCGGTATTAACGATCTATCGGTAATAGGTAACATGGCCGCCGTCTCCTAGATTTACGATCGGGCATTAACGTCATCACTTGGAACAACGTGTAAGACAATAGAATCCCGGTCACGCCTTGCGTTCCATTGTGTTAAGGTATTGTGTCAAGTAGGCCCTATCTGCCTACTCGATAGTCAACAGCCCAAGAGTCAACAGAGGCGTCGGCTGTTCGGACGTCGGGACGCTGGGTTGAGCGTATGACGTCACAGGGTGACGCATAGGGCCCAGCGTTGAGTTTCGGGCCAGTAGGAAGGAAAGGAACGAATAATCGGCTACGGAAGGATCGGGGTACCGGATGCTGCACAGGCTGTCCTGGACAGATTGTCAGATGGCTGATGGACCCAAAATACCAAAGTCACAGGGAATCCGTGGGGCCCGGTTGGTGGAAAAGACCCCAGGATGCGTGGGCCCAGCATTGTCTTTGGGCCTTATTGCACTTTAGTCCCCCCAGGATCATTTTGTAAGATCGCGTCTCATTCAGGCAGGCCCTGAATCTTATCGGATGAAATTCGCTACTGTAACAGCATTTCGTGTTGGCAGTAAATCAGCTTTGAAATTAAAAATTCGGACTTTTTTCAAAATTACAAACAAATTTATAAATCAATTGTTTTTTTAAACTTAAAATTTACCTTTCGACTTCGAGATTTGTGCGAGGAACATTTTTTTTTGTCGATAATAAAATTCTTTGAAATCTCAGCTGTTACGAACGAGTCAACATGGGCGTTTGACTCGTCGAACGACATAAGCATACGTATGCGCCTTTAAAGAGGCTGTTTCGTTATCGAATCGTTAAAACGGGAATTGCGTTTAAGAGCGGCTTTGGTAATTCGTCATTTGACTGGTTTACGGGGAAGAGGAGGGGGAACACGGCTTCTTCCCTGTTTCGATAGCAACGACCGCAGCCGAAATCTACCGGAAACGACCGAGAGCCGCTCGTAAACGGTCGTTTCGTGAAAACTCTTTGGATGCATGCTTTATATGCGTTTCCTTGGAGCAGCGAATTGGTCCTGTAGTGTACTCTACTGTAGCTATACGTAAGTCGTGGCAGTAAATGAAGATTTGCCCAAAGGCTTGACGGCGCTAGTCCATGGTAACGCCACGCGGGATTTCGTATTGGGGCTGGCGAGTCCGCCCAAGGAAGCAGAAGAGAAGGAAGAAGAAGAAGAAAAAGTTAGTAGGGAGCCGTTACCCTTGTTTTACGAGCAGCTTATGGGACTCTTATTTCGTGCGTCCTACGAATTGGACTCTTTGAGGAAGCCAAAGATTTTATTGTCTCGCCATGGCGAATCGCGTGGGTCGACCTTACTTGGAGACTCGATGCCAGCATGTAAATACTGTGCGATAAGGAATTCCCCGAAAGGCGCCGTAGAGAACGACGGCGACGCCGACGCCACGCGATACCGTTGGTGTATAATGACGGGGACTCGATGAACTAAAAAGGGGCCTTGTCGGGGACCGATCGATGACGAAAGAGACGATTGGTACCGGAGCACCTGTCAACTGGTACCAGATTGTACAGACAAAATCATTCCAAGCCGTGTCCACCCGTTAACCCGTTCCGTTATTAATATTACACCCGGTATTATCTCTGGAATAGCGTCGTGTATTATGACTTTCAATATGACCGATGACAAGTAGGCGTCGGATCGTTCGGATAAATTGGGCCTGATTTCGTTGTTGCACGAGGATCTACAATTTCTGGCGTATCAATAAATTTTGAGGCTATCGCGAGGAAAAAAAAAAGAAATGAAACGCTTAACGCGACGTATACTTTTATCGCAGAGAATAAAACGCTCGTCAATAACCTGTAAAACGTCCGTCGAGTGACTCATTGGTGGGGTGGGTGGGTGGGTGGGTTGGGTCTTTGACTCATTACCGAGCATTTCCTCTCTCTCTTTGTCCCTCCGAATGCACTATACCTGTATAGATCGCAGCTGCCTCAGTCCCTCATTCGATTACTCGTATAAGCGTTATCCAATGAGGATCCGATACTAGCGCCACCCACGAGCGCGCGCAACAGATTCGAATTACACGATGAGCGATCGACTCTGCGGCTCGTGGAGATACGAGGGAAAGTTTCCGATTACTTTTGAAAAGTAAAAAAAAAAAATTTACACGGGAATGCCCGTGCACGTGCGCTTTGTCGAGTGTGTTTTGAATATCGCGGGTCGTCGAACGAAAACGGCGGCCATTGAAATCGCATAAAATTCGGACGGTGACCGTTAACGATTTGTATGACTGCCATTAGCACGGTTATAAAGTGTATTACGCGGTCCATTCCAATTTCATTCTCAAAGGTCACAGAGACCCTGAGGATATTTCCATTGTTACTTTTTTTTTTTTTCGACTTCGTAGGTTAGGTTTTTGGAATTCGACGTGGGGCCAGCTCGATCTCGCGAGTGTCGCCACCTGTGCGACGAATCGGCGATAGTCAAGTAGAACGATCGGCGAGCGTCTTGTCTGACGAAAAATCGGTAACCGCTCGATGACATAATGGACGCGTTAAACGCTCGATACGTATAGAATGGGCCCACGCGAGGCACGTTCGTACAATATAATTATACGTAAGGCCCCGCTCGATCCCCTGCGCTGTCAGTACCCTCTGGTGAGAGTTCATTAAAACAGGTAGCGAATGAAGAAACGTCTGCTGTCAAATCGCATACAATGGGGCTGCCCCATAAATAATTCATCGTATTAAGTAGCTCGGAGTCTTAGTTATCGTAGTAACGAGCAACGATATTGTTGCCGGTCGGGAAGACGGGCGGCCATTGACGAGGATTCGATGAAACGAAGAGAAAGAAAAAAGAAGAAGATCGAACGAGAGGGGAAATAAAAAGACAATTTACAAATCGAAGGATTCGATTCTGGAGGTATCCGTGACGTCACGGGAGATTTGTTCGCGACGAACGTTCGTTCGAATCTTTCGCTACTCGCGAGACCTTTAACCGCGCTCGAATGGCCAGATAGGTGGGTAACTAATGTAGAAACCGGACTGGCGATTAATAACGCGAGGAGGATTATAAGGATCGGATAGAGCCGGGATAGGACAGAGACCCGATAACATCGGTGTCATTAACTCGGCCCAGTGGTTCTCAGCCGATTCAAAATTATTCAACGAAAGGATCAAATTCCGACTCGTACCCGATCGTATTCGCGCGTCGAGTGAGATCAAAGTTTTTTTGTTAATATCCCGAAAAAAAATTTCCAAAATGAAACCCAAAAGCTACAGGTTGAGAGACACTGACCGTGTTTGCCTCCAAGTACACGGCCATGCAATTAGCCTCTCGATCGCCTCGTCGAACGTGATGGTTCTCCCGGTCTTCTCGAATGTCCTTCGGTGAGCTTTCGAGCTTGCTGCGAATATACTTTTGCATTTGCAAAGGTAATAGAGAAAAGTGAAAATTTGCCAAAAACGTGCGATCGCGTCGATTGCACTTTTTTTTTTGTTTCGTGTCTTACATTGCGCCTCGGCTGTTCCTTTGTTTGCGATTTACGTCCAGGCTAATCTAACGTAACCCAACCTCAGCCACTCCGCCGCGACACGTGACCAAAATTCACGTTCGCCGTTCCGAGGGACAAAAGAGGTGTGCCCCCTGCTCTATGCTGCTCGCGCCTGATCGCGTTGGATCGCGTTGGATCGCGTTGGCCTCTCTTCTCGCATGGGCGTTCCTCGCTGGCTCTGGTGGACGTCGCCTTCGAAAGAGACCCGTAGCGTCTTTTGTATAATTCATCAGTGAGACGGGCGAATGCGTGAGTTAAAGCGAGTCTGCGCGGCTGACTGACTGACTGGGCGAGTGAATAAGTGAGCTCGCGTGGGCGAGGAGCGAAGGTAGCTTTGCTACGGTGTGGAGAGAGAGAGAGAGAGAGAGAGAGAGAGAGAGAGAGAGAGAGAGAGAGAGAGAATCTGACGAGAACAAGAGCCGATAGACGTGGAGAGAGTTTTAGGCCAGGTGGCCACAAGAGCTTCCTACGTCTTAACCTTATGCATTCGTTCATCTTTAAATGAGGTACAGAAACGTCGTATGAAAGAATAAACGTCACGGATAAGGGAGCCACTTGCGATTCACTTTTTATTTATTTATTTATTTATTTTTTTTTTTTTACGTTACTCACGTGCAGTTGACACAGGAACGAAAGGAACGGAGGGATAGTCACCAGTGTATCATGGTGGGTTAGTACATCAGCCTGGTGAATATTAATAGTTGTCTTGTAAGCCTATGGAAATTATCCTAGTCAAGTAATAATATCGCGCCAAAAATAGATCTGCTTGGTTATGTGTGCTGCGCGTCGACATTAGCCTGCAAAACAGTCAAGAGTTGTAAATCGACAGTATATATGTAATACGTATACGAATAGTCAATGTATATAGATATATATACACAGCGGATAGTCAAATAACCCAACATAATACGTTACCGCGAACCTACTATAAGTTCCAAGGAATCATCGTACATTACGGAGACCAAACGGAGATTCATGTATCCCAAGTAAATTATGAAAGGCTTACCTAACCTAGCTCAACGTTAACTCGGCTCATAATTCCAGGCCCCCCCCCCCCTCCGCCGTCCCCTGAAATCCCTTCACTCTGCACGTTACTTAAAATAAAAACACCAAGGCGAATCTCCAGGTAGCTTCGTCGCCGCCATCACTCGGAAGAATGAAAAATCCTGTATACATATGAGAAGGAACCCCGAGAGCTACGGTCGCGCGAGTTCAGCGACTGTGAACTCTCGTCGTGAGTTAGAAAACACGAAGTTGGGAATCCGAGTGTGCGATGTTGGCGAGGACGGCCTTTGAGTGCGTCGGGACGCCTGGTTCTCTTAGGATTGTGTGCGCGACGCGCAATCTTGTCCGAACGAGTGGAGTCTCGCTCGGCATTGGTCGTTCCTCGCCGCAAAGAGACTCTGGCGAAGACGATCGTGTCCCACGGTCGAGACGGTCGAGCGAGGCACGAGCGCGGCCGAGTTCCCACGAACATAGCCGAACGTCCATGAGCCTGCTATAGGTATAGAGGATCCGGATCGACGCGAGCAGCCGAACGCAGTCGAGCACCAACGCTGCTCCCTGCTGCAGGCAGGAGCTGCCTTCGCCCGTAGGTGATATGTTACACCGCATGATTGACGTGGTTTATTTACACTCCATCATGCCGGAGCTTCGCGCGAGTCTGCGTGCTGGGATAATGACACGCGCGCACGGCTAATTTACGTCCGTGAGTCAGTGGGGAACGAATTAGGGGCTGCGAGAGAGAGAGAGAGAGAGAGAGATAGAGAGAGAGAGAGAATGCTGCATTTTCGTAAACGGCTGTATTATGTCGCGTTGGCCATGTTGGTTGTTTCCAGACGTTACGTTTTCATTGTGTTCTCTTTTGGATAGTTAGGTGATCCGTGATTGTATCTCGGGAGTATCGATCGGGTTCTTCGTGTCTGGAGGAGACCGGAGGATTTCGGCACCGGGTGAAAATTGATCTCGGGTGGCCATCTTGGATTTTTTTTTTTCACGAGAATAATTTGACGGATCTTTGTTCGGTAAGATTATTTTTTTCTCGAAATGACTGATTTCTCCTGTTGAAACGTCCGCGTGGGTTGTTGAGTGAATTTTTGGCTGGGGCTTTTTCGTTCGGAGATGCGACGGCCGAGCTTCCGTTAGGATCAATCGGCAAAACTCACGAACGTATCGTCGAGCTGTTTGTTCGCATCGATATTCGAGTCGACGCTCACGATTTCCTGAGAGCTAAATATCGTCGCCAGGTGTGAACGCTTTACGCTCGGAATTACCTGTAATACGGCTACGTGCTGGTACTCGCGATGGCGCACCTACATGACGCGTTTGAATAACGCGCCATACATAGATATGCGTAATGGTGAATATCCGGTTGTATCCCCTCCCCCTCCACCCGGTGGGATTCTGACAATTATTGCCGAGGATACAAACTCCCCTGGACTCATATTGGTTCGATCGGATACGATGCACACTGATACTGTAGCACAATAGAAAAAACATGGGGCCGTGAACGAGGCTTTAGGATACCACCGAACACACGTGCAACCCACACGACCGCACGCGCGAGTGCAGGCTCCTTCGCAGTTTATCCTTGTTTCCTTCTGGTTCCGCGTTTCTTATTCAGGAGGCATCACGCGGCTTCTGTTTGAATAAACCAGCTATAACGTCGAGGCGGACGGCTTGTAAAACGAATCCGCCTTCCCTTGCGTTTCTTCACACGTAGCTCGGTGCAAACCGCGTGCCGCTTCTTTCCTGTCCCCCCTTTATATTCGCGATCCCAGGGACCTGCTTGTTTCGGCAAGAGCCGCGCTCATCTCGATCTCCTAGACCCAAAACGTTCGAGACGCTTTACGTCGAATACTAAATTCTTTTTCAATAGGAATCTAGAATGTTGCGCTCAGTGAACCTCTCCTCCTTCTCTTTCCCCAGAGTCCAACCTAACCTAATCTCGACTAAATATCAAGAGGGACACGTGGTTCTCGTCTGCTGCAAGACAGTGGATCGCTTGTTTTTCGGCTGTCGGTATCCAAAGCAACGCAACCCTCCCCCTTCACCCCCTTCACCCCCTCTTCCCCCCTCACCCACACTGCTACCCGGAGTTCCACTGGCAGCCAGAAACGAGACCGAGGGCCTGGCGGGTAACGTAAAACGAAGGTACCCGAATCCACTTCGTCTCGAGCCGAATGTTTTCACAGCGTCTACGATCCTGTTATTTCATCTCATCTTGACTAATGACCTTCCCCGTATCCCACTTCCTTTTATACCCTTTAGGCCTGGACCCCTCGTACCTCCTCCTCTCGCCCTCTGTCATTCTACCCCATGTCCATTTACCCAGCAAGAGTAGGCAGAGAGAGCGATCTATTTCTGGGGCTCAAGAGTGGCGCCCCCCTCCGCGATGCCAGACAGCCAAGAGAAGTGTTGGGGGGAGGGGGGGGGGCAGGGGGGCGATTTTCATAGTGACACAGCTGGGCCACGGGAAGGAGACCACTCGGTGCTAAAATGATAGGAGAGTAGGGGGTGGTGGCCAAGCGGGAGGGAGAGAAAAATCCCCTAGGGAATTTTCGGCTGAAACTGTAGCGGCATTCGTGCGGACGTTGAAATTGAAATGATCGTCGGGGGGCGGGGGGTGGCCATTACAGGGAAGCCTCGCACGACCGAGAGTGCGAAAGGGTGACTCGCGGGACGCGGTGAGGGGACGCAGGCACTTCGTTCAAAAGACGCCGCCCTTATTCCTAGGAACTTTTTTATGACAGCAGCTTCGCGCTCCCGACGCGCAACGTTCCGGTCCCCCGGGTGGTACCCGGGCACGACGCGACATGTTTTACTCCTCACTTTGAAGAGAAGCCTGGCAACTAATTGCTGGCAATACATTCTTCCTTGGCGGCTATTATTAGGGCTCCTCCCCCTCCCCCGTCTCCTGCGCTCACTTCTCTGTCACGGAGCTGCAGGGAGAGACGAGGAAGACGACCGAGAGGGATAACGTGATGGGAGCCATGCCTGCTGGAGACGTTAGCCCTCTGGTGGGCGGAACGCGAAATATTCTTCTCTACTCAATAATAATAATAATAATAAGAGCGCAGCCTGTGTTATTGTATCGTATTAGGTGGAGGCAGCTCAGGCGCGCTCGGTCATTTCCAAGACGTCCCGAGATTAGACGATACGTCGCAGTTCGCTCGGTCTGTCGCTGACACTGGGCCCGTCGCTCTGCGTCAACGGTCGTTTATTGTGAACGCGTAAAAGTTAACAACGCGGTTAACGCGAACGAATACCTATACTCTTTTTTTTTTTTTTTTTTGAAACCCACCCTTTTTCCTCTTCGAACGCTCGTACGAAGCTTCTCGAAGCACTTTGTGTCTTTATAGAACCTGCTCGAAGTGATCCCCGCCGGTCCTTCGCGTCTATACAGGGTGTTCTGAAACTTTTATATTTTTCAAGTCCTGCACTACTTGTTGCGCTCTTTGCATTTGTGCTTCGCACCACCTCGTTTTTCTTTGTATCCTCAAGGTCTGTGTCGCAGAAGAATTTTTCATTCGCGTTGAATATCCAGTCGCCGATATTACGGGTACCGATACATCTCTGGATCTTTCTCAGACTTCTCGTACACCCTGTATATCGTCGGACTCGACGCAACAGTGTATACCTATCGCGACATTGCACAGTGCTATCGCTAATCTGTGCTATTAGCGTGCCGGGCTTATCTTTATTCGAGTACTTTGGCTCGGCCGTGTGTACGGGACCTTAAGGTTAAGGCTCGTGCTTGCGAGAAGACCTCTTACTTTTTAATGGTCGATCGGCAGGCAACCACGCGTGCTAACGTCACAATTCTCTCGTCGATTTGGGCGAATTAGATGTTCGCCTTATTCGCCCGACAACTGTAGGGATTTCTGTGACGAAGTTCTAGAAGCTTCTGGATCGTTACGCTGAATCGAACGTTCGATCGATTTTATACACGGTGGTAATATTGCTCGAGTCTCTATTCCCCTGTAATCTTTATTAACGTGATCGGGATCAGTTTCGAGCTCGTCGGTCGATTTAAAGCCGGTCGAGCCTCGTAGGAGGTCTGTAAAATATTTTAAACGACAAACGTGCCACTACGTCGTCACGCCCCCTCGCGGCAGTTATCTCGTGAATTTACGAGGGCGATATATATCGCCGAGTCCGGGGAGTTTTCGTAGGAACTCGTTCTCGCGAACGCAAAGATCAGTACCAGCGACTGGACCACAGGTCCCTTTGATGCGAATTGCCGTCAGGCCATTACACGGATCATCTTGTTTCTCATAAGTCGCAAAGGACTCTAACGCAGTAGAACGTCGTGGCTGCTTTGGGCGCAAGAGGGAAACATTAGCAGGTTAAAAATATTGTTGGATAACTGTGATTTGAAGTTGGTCGGAAGCAAGGAATAATTTACTCGAAGTTTTTTTTTTTTCGACCGATCGTTAGGCTAGTTTTCGAGTTACTCGAGAGTCGAGGCGATTTATTTTTAATGAAGATTTTATTCCGTCATTTTTTTGTTTGTTTGTTTATTCCACGAAGTAACCAGATATTATTTTCTTAGCGTCGTTGCGATAAGCACCTTAAAATCCGTGGACCGTGGCGCCACCGCGGATTTCGTGGTAACCATTACGGCTGCGCTTTTACCGAGAAATGTCGGAGACGAGCCAGACCGCGTCGCGCGTCATATCTTTGTTCGAGGGTTGTTAAAGATAAATTTGTCACGAGACTCGATGAAATTATGTAATTTTTCATTATCGACCTTCCCCACTCACGGAGTTCACTGACTCGTTCTGCGATGGCAGCCATTTGCAATTTAATCGGCGAACGTGGAGGGACGCGAGACACAGACTGCGTCCCGGAGGAACGTAATAAAGACTGTTAATCGTGACGTAGCGACGTATTAGGAAGACGACACCGTGGCCCTCTAGGAACTCGCTCGGGAAACAAATGTCAGGCGGTATTTTCTTGTCTTTTTTGAGAACGCCGCGGCCAATTAATTCCTACACGGCGCTTTCTTGGCAAGCGAGACCGTCACACGGTGGGACCAAGAATTGCCGTATTTCTGGACGGAATTAAATGCTTCCTCGCTCGCGCTATACAGGGTGTGCAGTAGTGATCAACGTCATCGGGATACGTTACCACGTGGTACGAGTTACGGCCATGTTCGAAGGACCATTGAGAAAGGAGACCACCAAAAGGGTCCCGATCCAGCAGGTACGGCCATGCTAATTAAAGAAGTCCCGGTTACTGGCAAATTACACGAAGGCTGAGGTGGTCGTAGCTACCGAAGCAAGAAGACGACCCGGGATCCTGGCGAACACGGTGAACCGAGCAGGCGACCGGGCAGGCCTATTGGGAATGCGAAAAATGTGAAACCGAGAACACAGGGGACTAATACCCAATTACGATGGCTGGTAACCGGAGGAGAGGAGCATAAGTATGCTCGGCTGGCTGATCAGGGTAGATCGATGTAAGATAGAGTTAATTGCTTAATGATACTCGGGGGGGCCTTACTCCTCTACGTGGCTCCCCCTCGGTATCTCTCTACCCGTTGCGTCCGGGGCCCGTGTAGCGCGACGTGGGCCCCTGCGAACCCGGGCCTCCGGAGCCTCGTTCGTCCTTTCGCCCCTCCTTTTTATTCCGCGCGACACTAGGAAATAAAAGGGCCCGGGACAAGCCGAACCGACGTGGGTCCTACGCCGTTGCCTTCGGGGACCACCAATGGCGGCTCTCGCGATCGTGTCGTTTCGTTAATTGAAAACTGCCCCGCGGAATATTTATTGGACCACCTACCTCAACCTACCGAGACTCTCTTGGATACCCTTTGCTTTAATCCGGGCACTGCTCTCCGACCCTGTCTCTTGCCTCTCAACGACTCGGTCCCCACCACCATCCTCCCGTCACTCGTTTTGTTCCTGCTCTCACTTTTATTCTTCCTTTGCCATCTTTCTGGAATCAGCATCGGACCACGATCGACCCCAGCCATTAGCAGCTAGCAGTGCACGGGGCTCTGGTCGAATCGCCTTTTAGCCCCATGTGGACGATTGGACAGTCGAATCGACTGAGTTTGAATTTTCCCGCGTTTCGACTAGAGCGCATGAAGACCCGAAAAGTCATAACCGCGTAAATTTAACGGTCCGACGTTAACTTCGCTCCTTAATCAGCCGGACGGATTCATTTCGGATTCCGGCGAGATTCACAGTCGTGTTTATCCAGAGGTGGACTTGGACGAGCTTAAAAGTTGATTTACGTAAGGTGAATTCCATGCTGGATGAAGTCGAGGGCAATAAGACCGAGAGAGGGACGGGTCGCACTGACGTTAGAAAGATATCCGGGGAGAAATGTCTGAGTTGCTCGTATTTAACGAAAAAGAGGTAAAGACGAGCAATAGGAAATCTCGTGAGACATTGGCTGCAAGCTTTTGGTCGCTAATATGTAAAATGACGGTACGAGCCGTTATTTTTACAGGCCGTAAATAATACAGCACACTTGACTGGCACGTCGCGCGGGGACTTTAAGATCCTCGTCTCTCCTCCTCTCGGTGGCCTCGACGAGCAGCGCCCTCTGAACCCCCGGTTGAGCTTGTTTTGAGCGGCTGAAAATTATGTCGTTCCGCAGGATTATTCGCCTCGTAAAAGTGGAGACTCGCAAACTGACACGAGCGAAAGAGGGCAATACGCCACCGGTTTTACGGGCGTGCCCGTGAGTCGGCGTTTCGAACGTGTAATAAACTGCAGGCCCAGTTACTGCTTGGCGGATTAGACGCTGCGGTGGCGCCACCGTAGCGCCCAGAAATTATGAATAACCAAAGACATCGGGGAACTACCAGATACGGCGTATGGAGTCAATAGGTACTTTTATTTATTTTATCTTTATTTCTTGCTTGAGTCTTGAATCAAGACAATTATCTTTTTCGTTGATTCGACTTTAATAATAATTTGGTAATAGGATACGCTAGTATTACCTCAGGCGTGGCCAGCGCCAATCTCGCCTCTACAGTCTAATTGGGCAATTACAATGAAACGTCGGACCCAGTCGTGGCGAGCAGTTCGAACGATCGTTAGCGCCGAATTAATTGAATGCGTAACTCGACCAGTATTTTTTTTTTTTTTTTTTTCTACATCTGCCTCGCCCGTACGCCATATTGGATTCGGGAGACGAGAACATTCGTACTTCAAATGTCGAATACTTTTATTTATGTCTTTATGATCCCTTTTTATTCGCCGACGTGAGAGTGCTTTCACGGTTTTATTACTGTCGTCGTTACCCCACCGGTGACCATCCAATTCCACGTAGCCACCTATCGGTATAACTTGTAAAACCCGTATAGCGTATACTTGATATCCGTTGGAGGCCATTAACAACTTTGCGTAACTGAGCATCGTCCTGTACCGTGCTTCTTGCAGTTAAGTACTGCAGATCATGTGCATAGTCTCGTGTCGTACCTTAGTCCCGTGCTTGATCCTAGTAGGCGTGACTCGTTATCCTGGCCTCGCGGTCATTGGTTAATACGCGCAAATTTTAATATCCAATATCTCCGGATCTAAGCCGTAAGATTGATAATGTCTTATCACATATTTATCTTGATTTTTCATAGGGAATATAGTCCTGGTATCCACGTGCGGCATTATCCGGACATCCGCGGTTAGTTCGATTGCATTACTCAAATTTGATGGATATTACAGACAATTTTTCAAGATTTTAATCGAGTAGTCGTAAATGGTCATCTCGAATTTCATTAAACATTATGAAAAATTTAATTTTGTATCTTGCGGACTTTTATCGAACAATCGCCTTTTTTCTTCTCTCTTTATAAGAACCCACCCGTTATAGTTAGAATGACGGCGAAAGGGCGAGGGAAAACGGTGGGTGCCGCTAGAGACCACGATTAGTATTATTATAGAGCAAAGTTATTTTTGAGCATCTGCCGGCAAATGTGTCCCTGTTTACTCCCACTGCTTCTCACAATCTCTGCTCGGCTCTCTGCCTTCGTCACATTCAGTTTCTTTTTTTTTTTTTATTTTCTTACATCCCTGTTAACCTCTTCGTTTTCCTCTTCTTCTGCTCGACATAATTTTTTTCCCTCTTCCCCTTTTCTCCCCTTCCTCCGCGATGCACAACGGCTTCCCGTTTATTTGGCCGCGACGAATAAGCGTCTCTCGATGACAGGAAGTCGGTAATTAAAAAGCTCGTGGAGACATCGAGCTCCGGGCCACTTTGAGGTTAGAAAAGTAGGTTGTCTCTCGGCGGAAATCTGTCGCAATGGAAGCACTTTTAAGTGTTTGCCTCTATTATTATTTTTTTTTCATTTTTATTTCACTTTTTCCTGGATACACGATTTATTTTACCCCATTTCATCAACAAAAAACGTCAAGTGGACCTCTCGAATATTCGGACGACAGTGAAGTCTATGGTAAATCGTGATATCGCTACTACGCGTTACCAAGTTGACATTTTCAAATTGATAGTGAATAACTTCACAACGCTTTATAATTGTCAAGCCAGACTCGAACTCTCGAGATGAAAAGTGGCGCCATCTGTCCCGCGCAAATATCCCAACGGAACTCGAAAAATATAATATGTTGCTGAATGTATTTCCAACCTCTTCGGCCTTCCCCCCTCCCTGCCCTCTCCTCCACTTTTAAAAAGCCATTTTTCCAATTGCCCCCGAAGCTTCCCTCCTCATCCCCCTCCCCCTCACCACCCTCCTGGTCTATCGCAGAAACTCGCAACTCTCGGCGGAACAAAGTAATCTTATCGAATCGAAGCTCCAACCACGGCAAGTCGGACTCTTAAGAGATCCCGGAAGCCGAAAGGCTTTTTTGCCGCAGTTGCTTTGAGTTTCTCTCGACCGCGTCAGCCCTCCATCCGGCTGATTGATTTGTTTGCCTTGGCCTAATGGCAGCCAACGCTCCTTTGTTCCTCCACTTCTTTCTTCTTGCAGCTCCAACCTACTGGGAGCTTCACCTCCTAGTTCTCCTAGTCCTCCTTGTCCTCGGGAAACCTTCTCCGCGTCTTCATTTTCTTCCTTCCCTTCTTCTTTTGCCGTCCTACTTTCGGTCGTGTCGCAGTTTTCCGGTTGTCCCAGGAGAAACCGGCGAGAATTGGTCTCCCGGGGGGGGGGGGGAGGGGGGGAGTCGGGTGGATAATCTTTTTTCTCTCTCCTGGATAACACGCTGTGGGACTTGTAACGTTATCTCGCTAATGACGAGTAACCGGCGATTTATGGCGACTTCCGTTTCTTGCGCTTCCGTAGCGTCTCTGCGGATTGGGTTCTGGAAGGCCCCTGGACCCCGGAAGCGACCCTTGGACTATCGGAGCTATTAACATTCTCGGTGCAGTTTATTAACCGGTGGAAGAAATATCGCGATAAGTTCGTTTATGAGGCCCAAAAGTTACGTCGAGATGATATTAAATTCGATTTTTGAATGACTAAAGAATAAAGGGACACTCCCACGAATTCTTAAATGATCCTCGGAGAATCCTGAGAAGGTTGCCGAGGTTATTATTCGATTCCGGCACTGGGCCCCATAAATCGGACTTCTTCACGAAGCTTTGGGACTGGAGAAACTAGGAGACGGGCCCAAAGTGTCAGGGACGAACTCGCGAGTAAGCGATGCAGAGTCAGGACCCGAGAGAAAGGGGGACCGATCAGCGAGAGAGATAATGAAAGGAAGAGAGACAACAGGACCCATGGAATAAAGAGACAGGAATCAGTCGGGGCCCTATCGGTGGGGCCCAACCCGAGTCCCGAGCACCAACTGTTACCGCCGATCAATCAGACCGCGAGACGTCCAGGTCTTGTAACGCTCTTTCTATACAATTCCTCCATAGTCCCTTCGCCATCCTTTCTACCGAGTCTCTCCTCTCTCCCTCTCCCTCTCTCTCTCTCTTTCCCGCTAACCAACCTTCTGGCACATCAAGGAACACCATGGCTCACCATGCTACGCCATAATACCTACACCGTAACGGATCATAACCATAACCACGGTGCAATATCGCATCCATCATTGCACCATTGCGCCATAGCCTCGCTCATCCAAAGTCGCGATCGCCATTGCTCTTCTCATCCAGCACTCTGACCCGTATCATCATCTCGGTGGCTGGAACGTGTATCCCCTGTACCAGAGCCAGAGTCAATGGGTACAGCGCGCAGCATCAGCAGCCTCTGTATCTCCGTCAAGTGGCTGTACACTGATGAGTCTCGATATTGCTCCACTTAGCGGCAGCGCCCGATTGGGAAGGCAATCTTGCAGAAAATGAGTTTGCGAGTAAACTCGTACCTCCTCTCGTGCCCCCCCCCCCCTCCTCGACCATCTCGGACATCTACAGCATCCGAAGCACCCTCGCGTCATCGGGCCAGAGCCCTGTACCAATATGTGCACGTTCGATACACGTCCTGCCATTCGAAGACACCGATGACGTCAGACCCTCGTAAAATCCCCAAAACGGTTGGTCGTTCTGCTTCGTTCTATCTGTATCTGCACTCGGTGTGGACGTACCTTTAGGTACAACGTACCGGTGAATCATAGCGCGCTAGACCCAGTCCTCTCGAGCTTCGTATCGGTCCGAGCAGAGTCGTCTGCTAGGCGATATCTCCCGAGCCAACCGCTCTCACGGGACGGTAATTGCGAGCGCTCGCGTGGGCGCGAATTAACTACTCGGCAACGTTAGCGAAACAATTACCATTACAAAATAATGGTAATTTTACGTCGATCTAGCATGCGCAATGAATTCTCCGTGAATTTCGAAAGAGTTTCGTTATGGCCGGTCTAGCTCGGCCGGTGGCGACGACCCTTGAATACTCTGGATCCGTTCTAGGATGGTTCTTTATAATTTAAATTCTCGCGCGCATCGCTTAACTTAAAGTTAACCTCAA
Organism: Trachelus iudaicus; assembly: GCA_030142595.1. Classification (NCBI taxonomy): domain Eukaryota; kingdom Metazoa; phylum Arthropoda; class Insecta; order Hymenoptera; family Cephidae; genus Trachelus; species Trachelus iudaicus. The sequence continues at coordinate 35,809 of JARQTH010000730.1, read as the reverse complement.
AACTACTCGCTTTGTAACATTAATTTATCGAAGACTATGTTTTTTTATTTTATTAATATCCTTCCTTCGTATTTCCTTTGTTTCAGGTAAGAACAATGACTATGCTGACGGTTACGGGCGCCTAGTACCCGACGCTCTCCGCGCGATGGCGCCACTGTCGACTTTAAATCCTAAAGACGTTACGCGCGATCAACCGTGTCACGGGAGTTCAAACTTTCCAACTGAATTTCAGCCACGTAAGTGTTTGCACGTTTTTATGTCTTTGGCGACGGTTAATAGGGTTTTGACAATAATTCGACGGGGGGGGGGGAGAAAGGGTGGGGGGAAACAAGAATAACTCGCGTTTGGCAGAGCCAACGCGTGTCAAAAGGTCTGAACTCTAAACGTTCCGTGGCGAGTGAGAACCGCGAAGACGCGACGAAGAAACTTTCGATGTTAATAATATCTGTTCCGTGACATGGAAGTGGCTAACCAGGTGCTCCATTATTATCCCTCGATTCGAACTTCACGTTGCATACCAAATTAAATCGTAGGGAGTCGTATCCCGGCTTTGACTTTCTAGAACTGACGGGGATTACCCGTTGTATTATTACGCCCAGTGACATCTCGCGAATCCGACAGTTTTAAGCCGAAACACATTTACCCCCTAGACATCCAGCAAGACGATTCATTTTCACCGGAGAACTTGTTTCACTGGCGGAGGTTACCTTGTCGCAAGATTATAGTACTTTGCGAATTGGTACTTTTGATTTTTTTTTCGCGTTTTAACTTTCCGCCGTTAACGACTGTATTTAACGAAAAAAAAAAAAAAAAAGTTTCACTTGGATTCGAACGTCGTTCCAGTTTCATCACTTTTCCTAACCGCGATCAGGCGTTCGGGAAAAAGATGAAAAAAAAATGTACAGGTGCGTCCAGAAGCAGGTGCGGCGACCAACGCGTCCCCAATACGATCCCTCGAGATTTTCCGCTGATTCAGCCCCGTAACCGGAACCACCGTGATTCGTGGAGGTGTACCGTGAAGGCAGAATGACGTCTCGTCCGGTTGGGAGGTTGTACCGTAAAGGTGGAGGTGTCTCGCCCACGTTTCCTTACGCTAATCAAAAGGTGACATTCAAATGCGATGTACTAATGAGATAATATATGGCCGCCTTGAGGCTCTGGAATTTTGGTTGATGTCTCCGAAGACATTACTAAAAGTTACGGCCTCGTGGAACGGAGATGGCGCTGATGGTAGAACCCAAGAGAATAGGGATGCGCCACAGAGGGAAGAGTCGACGGCGTTACGAGGTTGACGATGATGAATAGGAAAAAAATTAACGTGGGTGTCTCGGGCAGGTTACATTTGATACTCGGCTACGAAAGGGAATCATTGTCGCTCACGCGTGTATCCGAACGAAAAGCCCGAAGCGTCCAGGGGAATCCCCTGGTTCGAACGAATATATTTTTCCCGCGTTTTCCACGAGGTATATGGATATATGGAATTTTTTTTTTGTAAATAATTTATTTATTTAAAAAAGTTTCTCTTGCCGCTACACAGAGCTCCCCGGTATACACGGTACGCGCACCTTTGGGGATTGACTGCCCGTGGCTTGATATATCGCTTCATTAGAAATTATAATGGCGGATCGAATGTGGTTGGGCTTCTGTGCCACGAAAAAGCAACTAATGATTCATTTAAAAGGGGACCCAACGCGGCTATCAATCGAGCAACGTAATCGTTAATTCCTTCTCTATACCTGGACTCGGCTTCGATCGACCGCTAATAAGTTATTCCGGACCACCAAAGCCGCCACGATAATACGCCAAGCAGAACGAAGAAACCGGATGCTCGCGGTGGGGATAATGCCCGCGATTCCTTCTGGAATATATCGGTGGCGCCAACTAATTAAACTCGCCGGCTACGGGAAAGTCGGACACTGCGCCTTCGGCTTCTGTCTGCGTCGGTTGTGGCTTGAATCAAGGGTGGGAGTGAAGAAAAAAGAAATATCGTAGAAAGGGCAGAGAAAAGAGACCCCAAAATAAAGAATCCTCAAGGGTGTAATTGATATTTAAAAAAATAACGTCCGGTCCAGTCGGCCACGTAATTAAAATCCAATGGCAAAAAAGAGAAGTTCGAAAACACATTTTTTTTTATCCCAAAACAAGCTTCCAGCATTTTACTTTATTTTCAAAAATACGACTGGGTCGAAAAACCAAGTCCTAGCAGTCAATCTGGTTTTAATTATTTTTTTAATACCGCCCCCCCCTTCCCCCTCCCGCCATATGTAAAAGCTCAACCTCCCCCTGCCTCCCGCGAACCTTGAATTTTCTCAGCGACACGAAATTCGGCTTATCTTTTTAATCCGCCGTGATGTCTGGCGGCGCTTGGCGAATAGTCGTGCAGCATTCCTTTCTAATTGATCGCCTTGATTACCCTCCGAGTCATGCTCGTCTTTTATTACGGCCACTTCCCCTCTCCGCGTGGAGACATTCGCCCCCACTCTTGCCCCTTAATCCCCCACCCCACCCGCCTGCCTCCCCTCGACGAAGACTCCGCCGCGCGTCGCCACTCTCGCGACTCCCCTATTTATAGCTGTGGAAATAATTACCAGGCTCCTCCGAGCGCGTTCGTCCAACAACGCTGATTAAGCGAATCGGCAACGGCGGGAACAGTGTCGCCCTCTGTCTGCGAACTCGCCAACCATAAAGACTCTAGGATCACTTTCGATTTCCCCATTATATTCCGTCCATGTGAAATTACGAATCAACGTAGATACGCTGGGGGCTCTGACTATGAAAAAGGAAAAATTTAATTAAATGAGGTATTTAATTTTTATTTAATTACAAAAAGTTTCACGGTATCCGAAATGTATGATAATTTTGAAATTTTGATTATCAGTGAAAACACCGAGACAAACGTTGCTTCCCGACGTTGCTGGCTGCTTCGCTTTACGTAATTGCGGACACGAGTTCGTATTTCCGTGCTTCTCGCGCGAGCAAGACGACGCCGACGTATTCTCCGGTTTCCACCGCGACGGCAGATTTCGAGTCACGCGCGCTCGCGCGATATGTGCACAGCCTTGCGAATCTTCTTTGCTGCCAGACGACTTGGGATTCGCAGCCTTCGCGACCGTAACGCCCGTAATTGGAAAATATGGCTTGGGACGTTTTATCAGTACCGTTATGTCCTGGTATAGGGAAAATTTCATTTTTTATATTTTCTCATCAAATTCGTTTACGGTACAAGGTTACCATTGAGATTCTTATTGAATTTTATCTTTTCCCCTAGATATCCCGAAAAGTCACCATACTCAGTTTCACCCACTTCATACGCGTTTGTCTTCAATGAAAAATATTTATTATACGAATTCCACGCATCGGCCAATCTTTACGAAACCCGGTTTTTTTTTTACTTTAGTTTTTAATTAGCATCATCCTGCGAAGCTTTGTCGATACTTAATTGAGCCATAATACTTTCCGAGAGCCAAAGATTGAAAAGTCAGCGTAAACGATCGTTGATCCGTTTAAGTCACATAAAAAGGACTAATTCCAATTAGTATCGCTCGATAATTACGAAAGTGGTGCACCCTCCTCTTTCTTTTTTCTTCTTTTTATTTTCCCTTCAGACTCCAACGAATGGACCGATAATCCTTATCTTAATGCGACGGCGGTAACGGCAACGTAATGGCCGATGACCGTCACGTGCTAATGGGCGTCTTTGTAGAGGCTTGTCGAAAGGGTTAAGATTTGTCGGTGTTTCTTTATAGGCTGTTCCCGTTAGTGTCGAACGTTCTCCGGGAGAGCCTCGACACAGACCTTAGAATTTGTCAGAGGGAATAGTTCGAAGTCGTGTTCGCCGCTCGTAAAGATTGATCAGTAAGGTAAAAAAAAAAAAAAAAAAATTTATCAAAAATCCGTAAGCCAGGTAGTCGAAGCATCGAGGGTCCAAAGATAAAGCATAGATAATTCTCGTAGGTCTGATTGAAACATCATTAGCCACTCCGGTTAGAAAACGGCTACCGGAATAGTTGACGGCGCTGCCGCTAGAGGAGAGTCCGAACCACGTGGTGAAAGCGACCAAAGGGAAGCCGCTGGATAATTGATAGCTTTATCTCGATTGGTCAGTCAGGATTTTTATAATCCGTTCACGATAATAATTTTACGTGGAATCGGCCATTAGCAGCAATTAACCGCACGCTATCGTTACCATCGCCATGGAGACCCTGGGTGGGGGGTTGGGGGGGTCATCTTCGTGAAACAACTGACAGTATAAAACGGCGAAAAAAAAAATTCAAACCGAATCATACGATATGAGTAGTCAGTACCTAGCGGGTCCAGGAGCGTACCCCGTGTGCGTGGGGCCCGACGCTCCACCTTCCCCCCCCCCCCTGGACTGGGCCTTACGGACAAGGGCCCCTTATAAGACGGCCCTATCGAATCGATCCGATCGGCCGATAGGTTCGTGTACCTACGCACTGCTCTCACGCACATCAGAGACGCCGACGTCGCGACGCCCACGCCGCAACAAATTGATATCTCTTGGGATACTTAATCTTCGACTCCTCGCTGCTACCGGTCATGAGAAATCGATCGGATTATCGACTTACGGGGCCGATGGTTATCCACTCGTATCGTCGATATGATTTATCGAACGTGAAAGCCGGAAGATTTTTTTCAAAATCCATTTTTTAGATTTGCCGACATTTTTTGTATACCCCCTCTCCCTCTTTTTGAATTTCCAATACGACGAACCGCGTCATGCCAACCGGATACACGAAAATTCGACTAGTCGATCGGTGGAATTCAAATTGGCCGAACCGTATAAAAACGGCAAAGGTCCCGCGCTGGAATATATATTGACTACCTGTTGTTGGCTCGGCCACTTTTCTTCGCTCGCGCCGTTTCGCCATTTTGAAGGTTTTTTTTTTTTTTTTCACTCAACCGGTCGATATCTCTATGGCCGTCTCCTTCAAATGATTTCCTACCAGTGCTGTATTCCAAATATAGAACCTTATATCAAATTGCTATTGGGCTGACTTATCCTCTATGGGAATTCAATCTAGGGACATATCGTGTCGCGATAAAGTCCCTATAGTTTACTCTCCTCGAACTCTAGTAATTAGTGCGCTTATCGAGATATCCGACACACGCACGGTATTTCCTTTCCCGAAAGGAAATACTCAACGTTACATATATGCATATATATATATCCATACGCTACGAACAGCAAATCAATCCGTGTCGCATGTACGCACAGTAGTTCGATTATCCTGTGAAACACCCTGTAGACGGATTAATTGGAACCACTTGCGGCTTTCTCCTAAATCCAGAGCCGCTCTTGGAATCCCATTAGTGGGATTCCTGGGCTCCCGGTATCGGAGACAGTACATACTATTATGGCATTGGCAGTGGGGTCCGGAGCAAGAAAAACAGACTGTCAGCCATTCCCATTCAGGGCGGCTGGAGACCCGAGGGGTGATCGGGAAGGAAAAAGAAAAACAGATGTACACTGGAGAGCGTCATTGGAACAAAGAGCAGAGAGAGTCCAATTCGTGCGTCGATAAAAACAATACCGTGAAAATTCTATTTGATCCTGGCAAACGTATGTGCAGATTGCGTGCGTGCGTCCGTAGGTGATCTCGCGGCGCGTGCGTGCCCTGGCGCAGCCCGTGGCGCCATTAATGGTGCCGTCATCCGCGTAAAGCGAAAAAAAAGGGTACGGCCGAATCGAAAGCGCCGTGGCTGGGCAACGTTGGAAAAACATGGAAATTCTCTGGTACGAGTTTTGATCTGTACGTCCAGTCGATTTTCCATTTCCGTGGTACGTGTGGTTTGTATTTGGATGATCCAGTACGGTATACGTATACACGCACTGGAGGGTCTGTGCGCCTTGCTCTGGAGCCCACTCCAGACCACCCGGAGGTCTCTGGGAAACATCCACGTGCGTATGAACTCAATAAATGAAATCAGTTAATACGGTAAATGGCAACGCCGCTGGGTAAACAATTCTGCCGCTTCTCCCGTCCGCACCAACCTTCCACGAGCTTCTATCGTTTCCTTTTATAACCTCGCAATTCCATCGCGACTCATCCCTTTGGGTCTCTCTGTGATTCATTTTCCGCAGGTGGAACGTACCTGGCGCCATCTGTGATCCGGCTGCTTTTTCTAGTCGTATTTTACGAAAGACCGTTGAAGTTTGGAAATTAATTTGCATATGAAAATTTTGGACTCTGTCAGTTTTTTTTATTGGAGGTTATCAGTGGGTTCGTGCAGAGGTCGCAAGGGCATGAATTAATAATCAGCATATTGGGATTCGTTTGGCTCGGACGTTCAATAGCAGCAATAACAATAAGGGTAATAATCTCGTACCGGTTGGGGGGGTAGCAGGGCACGTGTCGCAACGGAGCGATAAAAGGGAAATTTAATGACGCAAATTGGGTACCGATGGACGCACGCGTGTTTCCCAGCCCCCGTCGATCACGATGCCAGTCAACCCCACTGGACTTCCCGTTCCAGGCAATACGCTCTGTGGCCGAGAAATGGCGCATAAATATTGTTCGACCGCAAAGCGCGTACGTCGGAGAGCCCGGCTCTATCGGTAAATCGTCCTGGCAATAATGCGCTCCAATCGTTCGGACAATCGGCCGGTAATGCAGATTCGCTGTCGGATGCGCGTACCGACGCACGCGTCGCGCGTCCAACGATTCAGTCCCGAAATTATTCCACGTGCCTTATTAGGCTTCGTGCTGTCGAAAATCACACTTTTACGCGCGTACAAGATGCATTTAAACGAATGGCTTGTAACTTCAATTGATAAAGCTCCAAAGTTCAAATCGAGCGGATAATAATAATAACAATAATAATAATTGCCACCGTTATCGTAATTATTGGAAAAACGCTCGGGGTGTTCGTAAAACGCGGACAGAATTATTATAAGGGAGGAAAATTTCGAGGGGAGGAGAGGGACGGCACCGCGAACAGAAATAATCCCAGGGGCGTATTTGACGTGCGGTATATGAAATCTATTGCCGACAATAATTCGTGATGTACTGCCGATAACAGAACGTCGGGGATTCGACGATGGGGCGGGGAGGACGGGGGGGGGGGTGTGTGGGGAGATTTCGTCGCGGCAATTAAAAAAATATTTTGTCCCGCGAGAAAGCGTAAAGCCGCCATTGTCACCCGACAATTTCATCGGTGATTCATGTCGCGCCGTATATATAGATATATTTTCCACCGTAGGACACGTCCTCGTACGGGCATATCGCTCCGCACGTATTTTACCGCGTTACATGCGTATTCGTATATTCGATTTTAGCAGAGCTTCGCAATATGTCCGTCAACGGGGATAAAAACTCGTTTAAGGTTCGACGTTACTTCGTAATACCGGGAAACTATTGCGCCCCGTCGTCGCCCTGAAAGGAATTCGCGTGACGTGCGACGTTCTTTCGTTTCTTTTTTTTTATGCAAAAAAGTAGGTCGATACGATTAAAAATTGAAGGAAAGACTTGAGATGTGTAGTTAAAAAAAAATTTCAAAATAAATTTTTGTCTGTCAAAATTGTATAGTACTTTCAAAATTAGACTATAGGTTTTTTTTTTAATTTTCGCCGACACACCGGACTCGGCTGTACGGAGAGCAGAAGTGCCTTTGACCAGCGTAGAGCGTTAAGGACGGGGTGGAAAGGGCGCCGGATGAAAAGGGCCGTCCAGCGACGGCCCTGGGCCCCTTCTCACGGTCCGTCGCTTTCTCCGTGACACAAAACGGAAGGCAAATCGCGTATTCCCTGCCGATCGACGATCACAGCGATTTCACATCCCATTTATCGTCAAACGCCCTATAAATACGCGCCTTAAAGCACGACGCTCGCGTGGGGGATCCTCGATGGTCGGTGGCTGGGGTGGCTGGGGTGGCTGTGGGTGGCTGGCAGCCCCTCCCGCCCCGCGCCAGGGTATCAGGGCTGGACACCCTGCTGTTTCCCTGAGAGGAGGGAATCTGATCTGAAATCAATTTACGACACGTAGACTGTTGGCGCTTTAGCATACACGGAACCCACCCGACCCCCCCCCCCCACCCTGTAGAAAAGCACCCTTGTACATGATATGTAGGTATATACGTGTTTATTAACATAGACCTCGTGTATTGCATATAGAAAGCCGAGTGCTAATTATTCATAATTATTCGCCGATACGACGGAGCTAATTACCCTCTGAGAGACGAGTCGCGATTAATTAGCGCGCTTAGTCGACCTACCCTTTCGGCGAGGGACGTTGGGGGACGAAGAAGAAAGAGAGGAAAAAAACTTGCGAGTCGGAATCGGAGAAAATATATGGGATAGACGTTTTTTTCACCCCCTTCAGCTCTTTTCGATTTAGGGAGGAAACACTTCTCTGTGTCACGACTTAACCCCTTTGACCTCCGTCGCTTCGAAGTTTTATCTTGTCAATTTTTTTATTTTAGCTTTTCCACGTCTCTTTCTCTCTACCCTTGTAAATTTTCGAGGGAGCCGCACGAGCTCTTTTTCTGCGTGAAATTTTTTCTGGGCGGCGTAGCGCGAGGGGGGAAAAGGAAAAAAAAGTCTTTTCGCAGGTCGTCAGTTCTCCGCCCGAATGTGTCGTACGTTTCGTGCACACGGTACATTTTTATCTTAGGGACGTTAACAACTGGGCACGTATGAAAGTATGAAACTCAGTAGCGGAAAGTGGCGAAGGGGGTGAAGCTAAAGCCCCACCCCCCGTAACGCGAAGGTGAAGTGAATTAAATCGTAATACTTTTCTACTCTCGACGGCCGTTCAGGGTTCTTCACCTTTCCGCCGGTGGCGCCACCGCCCTTTTCGGCGACGCTTCGCAGTAACCGACGGCTTTGAACGTCGACCCCGGCGCCTACGTAATTAGCCTACGTTAAGCGAGAAGGTGGGTTAATTAAAATGCACGTTGCTCGTGGAAGAAACAAACTGCGACCTCGCGACCCCGCCGCGGGTCGTCGGATCATTTTTCTTTCTTTTTTTTTCTCTTTTTTTTTTCTTCTTTTCAAGTATTTACTTTCTTGGAATTTGTGCGAGAAGAAATACGAGGAACGTCGGTCCAAGGGATTTATTAGGGGCTAAGAGGATTGTTACAGGGGGTAGTGGGCGTTGTTAGGGCGCGTGGGCATAATGGAGATTGAAGGAAAGCGGTGGGTGACGAAGGGGGGTGGGGGCAGGGTAACGAAATGGGGTGAAACGAGTAAAACCGGAAGGATCCGAAGGATTATTATTTCCAAGTATTTCTCGCGCGACTCCGATTCGGCTTTCATTTAAAAGCACCCCCCCCCTTTCCCCCCACCATTACTTCGCCCCATCACCCTTTCCTTCACTTACGTTTCTCAATTTAGCCTGATTCGGATCCTTGGAAAATAGAGTCCTTGCCGGGGTTACTGGGGACAGGAATTTTCAGTCTCCTCCCTCATTCGCGGTTCGAGAGTGCCTGAATTTCTGTCAATCTCCACGGGGCAGGTTCCTGGACCCCACGCAAGAGCCGCCCCTGGTCTCCCATTTACCCTGAAGCATTACGGTGCTCTTACCTCTCTCGGCCAATCAATCCTCCGATCCTCGATATTTAGTTCAGATTCTCCCCAGGACCTCCGACCTGTCCATACTGTGTATCCAGAATTCGGAATAGTGTCTCAGGGTATACCCGAGGAGCAGGGCATTAATAGGAAAGCCGGGGATTCCCCGGATGCTGCTTCTGCCATTATTATCCTTTTTGCGAACATCGATCGTAGCCCAGGATATCGCCATTCAAAGCAAGAGACAATAGCGATTGTCCCATTCATCCAGACGGATTGCAAACTCTCGGTCAGTCCTAATTTGCCAAATTGCAACCCGCTGAGTATTTCGCTCGAATTCCAGCGAATCGTTTAGTCGAGCTTATTCGGGGCACAAAATTCATTTGACGTTTCAATACAAGGTACACCTGTAAATGTAAATAATTTTTTTTGACCATCAATGAATTTTTCAATCACGAGATAAAGAAATAAAAAATCTTTATTACATAGAAAATCGCGTACATTGCAAAATAAGGGAGACGAAAGCAGGGTAGAGATATTCGTAAAAGAGAAAGAAGAAAAGGAAGCGCGTATAAGGTAAAAGATTGGGAGAAGGAAGGTTTCCCTTCGATATTGGAAAGGACGGTGAAAATAATGAAATGTCGAGCGATTCCGCATCCCCTGAGCGTCGTGGTCCTTTCCTCCCTGGGCATTGGGGCTGGATATATCCCCGAGGTGGATGCCATCGAAGCTCCAATAGGGGGATGATATTTTCACCCTTCGACTGACGTGCTCTACGACCCACCCTCGGCCTTTTCCCTTAATAATTATCGAACCGACGAAAACCAAGATAAAAAGCGATAATCGGGTTGCGACGAAAAAAAAAAAAAAAAAAAAAAAAAAAGTGAAAAACGCGCAAAGGACGAACGAAGCGTGGGAATAGGAATTACTGTCTATGAAAATTTATCTGCGAGGTATTACGGTTGGTACGGCAAAAAATTCCCCAGAGAATTTTCATTGCCTTCGTACAAACGCGACTAGTAAATATTACTAAAAGGCTCGTTATAATTTTCTTCCTTTACCCGCGTTTCGAGAAATCCCAATGATATCCGATACTCTGCGCGATATATCTGTAGTGTTTTTTTTCCCTTGAGAAACAACCCTCATGCTCTCCTTCCCCTCCCATGGAAACCGAGCTAAAGTTCCAATTAGGCAAATAGATATCCCTAGGGATAGGGGTCGGTAAAGATGGGATCGCTTTGTCATAGACGTGAGTTTTTTGATGCCACGTAACACATAAGGAAAGTACAAAAAGAAAGTGATACCGGCTATAGATATATGTTACCCACGTGTCAGCGTTAACCGATGAAAATAAGTATATATATATATATATATATACACATATATACCTTCGGCTTATTTTCCTCTCCTTTACCTTCTTCACTCTGAATCTTCTTTTCTCAAAGATCCTCTCTCACCCTCGGCAATAATTTCCTGGCCAATTAATACCATCCCCCTGGTTACTTGCTATCCTTGGTCTCATCCCCTAGCCAGGAGTCCTGTCAAAGGGAAGAAGGCTATTGCTGTCCTGGAATAACAGCTCGATAAAATCTTTTTCGTGGGAAGAAAAAAGAATCCTTGAGGATTTGGTACTGGGTTAGGGGGCGGGAGGGTAGGGTTGTTCGATCCATTTCGAAAACAGAGAATCGAAAAGACCTAAGGTCGTTACTTAAGAATTTCTTATTTGACAATTTACCCGAATACAAAATCACGCGCATCCTCGAGCCTCGATTGACAATCCGTTGCCGCGTTCCTCGTGCTGTTACTTCTTGACGCGACTGTACGCGCTCGTCGCGGAAACACGAAGAGTGGAACTGCAAATGCACAACCTTCCACGTATCTCGGTGGGAATCTTCGCGTGCGATGCCGTTAGACCGCAGCAGTGTGTAACTTTGTTGTATGGCAGGTACTTATATATCGGATTGTAACTACTCGGTAACACGATTACTCGGCTCCACTTGCATGCCAGCCCATGGCAGACCATGGCAGACCATGGCAGACCATGGCAGAACATGGCAGACCATGGCAGACCATGGCAGAACATGGCAGACCATGGCAGACCATGGCAGAACATGGCAGAACATGGCAGAACATGGCAGTCAATGCCAAACCATGATGGCTTGCGTGGCAGCCCATGATCGTCGATGAATTTTCACAGAGGCGAATAAATCGCACGAATTTACGTAGCGCACAGTGCGCCTTGGATTTCTTTAATATTTTCGGTGCCTTTTGGGCTATTTGGAAATGTCATTGAGAATCGTTACGGATTATCGAGACGGGCCGATCTTATTGTGGTAAAAGATTTTTTCTTGTGGATGGTGGGACGAGAGGCGACAGGGACGACGGGTTCTTTTGGTCTTGGAAAAATAATCTGGTTGATCGGTCGTTAGATAATTATAAAACTACTCGATTTAATGCCTCTGGGGTCTTATTCGTTATAGCTGTATGTATGTTTGAATGAAAATTTTGATTTTTTTAAGGTAGTCAAAATGATACTTTTTTTTACTTTCTTTTTAATTTACTCCTTTACTCACTCGCGCCTTTATAAATCTTGACCAAAGACATCAGATAAAATAAACTTTCTTCTGTTACGCCCTGGTCATCTTTATTCTATTCAGTGACAGTCAAACGGACCTGTCTTATCCGAACGACCCCGGTCTTATCTGACGTCTGATAATCTCTTTATGGGGTTCAGTCGCCACAAGGAAAAACCCTGCTATTTCGAGACGGCGCTGCTAATAAATATTTCAAAAATATAAAATGTCCTCGCGTCATTTTGCACGTGAAGAAAAATTCTAAATTAGTTGAAATTCTCGTGATTCGAAAAAATTTATTTTTCATTCATCCTCCTGTTAAATCCTTTTTGCGTTTTCAAAATTCCTGGCGATCTTGTATTACGAGTATATTAGAATTTTCGTTAATAATTAATTTTCCGTCACTGACCCATCCACTGTAAGCCGAGGGACGAGGATCGTGTATCGCTAACAGAGAAAGTACTTTTTTTTGACACTACCCTTTCGTATTTTATTGACTGATCTCTATTTCTCCCTCTCGACTTGACCTGTCAGTACTCAAACAACTGATTTTCCATGGGGCGATGATGGTTTAATGCCGGCTCGTCGATAACGTTTATTTTATTGCGTTCGTTACGGCTCACTGATCCGACGCACGCAGCGCCCCCGCGGGTAGGTGGCTATTCCGCGTAACTCGGCCACGCACTATTACTCGCAGGAGCAGTGGCGTAGCACTGGGTAGAACATGCAATAATAGGGGTGCCAAAGCGCGACCCTTCTTCCGGTTAATGGGTTCACCCCCCCTCAGTGGGAGGATGACGGTGGCCATTCTCAGAATTTAATTGACCGACTGTGCCTTTGTTTATAGCCGAGTGTTGGTTACTGTCGCGATAGCCAGCGGAATGGCAATGGCGTAGAAGCACAATAACGCGTCGCGTGGGTTCATCATGCTTTTGTCACAGACTGTAACGGGGCTGCACATTGGATGGATGACGTAGAAGAGAAAAAATTTATCAAGGGGATGATTTTTGTCTCTACGCCATTGGGTCTCGTGTAATCGGCCTGTGTTCGACGTATACGGGCAAACGCAGGAAATGGATCGCGGCTCGTGAAATTTGTGAAAACAAGGAAAACGATGGTAAATTTGAATTGGCCGTAGGGGTTAATTATTATTATTAGCATTCTATTATTATTATTTTTTTTAACGATTCCAATTAATACCACTCTCATAGTCGTGGTATTATTATTTTTTTTTCCTTCGTAGCCTCTACTTTTTTTGTCCCCCGTGCGCAGGCATCACCGCATGGCTTATGGAACGCCACGCTCGCAAGAAGAGTCAATTAAAAGAGAGAGGGGTCCCGTAGAATTCCCAATGAGACCGAAGGGGGGCAGGGAAAAAAAATATTGAATAAATCTTCTCCTCCCTCGTCCCTTTATTCCCGGTGCGCTCGATCCCATCGGCATCGCCGGAGACGTCACCGTCGTCATCGTCATCGTCGTCATTACCACTGTCCCGTCGTCAGCACTGTCAGCGGGACCCAAAAGGACTAGGGGGGCGGGAGGGAGAGGCCTCGAAAGAAAGCGGATAGAAGAAACTCTTCGCGGAATTGCGAACTTCATAAATCCGCCGGAACGACGCGCTAATGAAGACGAATGTCTCCGGTGCCGTCGTTCCGCGCCGGAATGGCCGCAGTTTAGCGTCAATTAAACAGTGAGGTCCTCCGACTCCGTGGTCTGGCGCAATCCTTATTGACAGTAAATTGACTCCACTTTCGTAGCCCATATATTATATACACACACTTATGAAACTGGTAAAACCCTAAAAAGGATAATTTCATGTAAATCGGCCTTTAACTAAAAGTAAGAGCTTCGATTCTTCCCGATAGTCAATGACGTCACGAGACGACATCAATCGTACCGCCAACCTGTGCAGTTCGACAGATGGCGCCACCCTCGTGCCTATTCCAAAATAAACGAAGGATAAATTGACAAAATTTTAAATCGCCTGACGCCGCTGCTGCTCCGGCAAAGATGCATCTTCCCAGCCTCTTAGTGAACTACGAACAGGAAGGGGGGGTGGGGGGTGGGGTCGAGGGTGGTGGCGTTCAGCCTCCTGGTTGTGCACGGAGCAGTAGCCACTGCACCGGTGCGACCGTTCAGCTCTGCATTAAGGGGATGAACTATATTGGAAGGCTAGTGCTAACTTGCAAGTAATGCCGAGGGTTGACACGAGATGGCGCTGGCATAGACTACCCATGTAACAGGATAGCAGAGTGAGTTTGCAGCTCAGTAGAGAGGGAAGTCGGGTATCAGTGAGGGGGGAGGATGCCACACGCGAAGAGGGGGGAAGGGCAGGAGGGTTGAACTCGACAGGGTGTCCCTTTTGCTCGTCCGACAACCCTCGGGCTCTCCTATATACCTACGCTATCCCAGGGCCGCCTATTATGATACAATGTGCCGTATCGTGGATGGGGCTACAGTCCCTTTCACGGTAGTGGTGCCTGTCGCGCTAACGGTACGCTGCAAGGGTGTATAGTCGTCAGCCTGGTACCGATCAGCGTGCAGGGGTAGGACTTTATTCCTGGGTAGGGGTAATCGTTTGGAGAGGGGGTAGTTTTCGAGGCAACACACGAGGCGGCCGAGGATACATTTATCGATTTACCGTGCTACCGGTAGGAGCCTCTGCCACGCGATGGGAATAGGGGGGTAGTACGGGGCACAAGTCGGAATCGGACCGGAAGCGAATACGGGGCTGATCATACCACCCTCCGTACCTTCTCCGCTTCCTGCTCCTTTCGACCCCTCTATCGTTCCCTCGTCCAGTAACGAATCTCCCGAACGACCCCCCTTTCCACCCCCCCCCCAGCGGTGTTGTTGTTATGCAATCCAACGTACATACCCACCACCTTCTCCCGGATATACCTCTTCGACCCTCTGTCAGTCCGTAGTGGTTCTCAAATTGGCTTTGCCGTCCCGCAGACCCCCTAATAGACGTGTGATCTCCTTCGTGCGTTCTCGAAGTCGATGAGTTCTGCTCAATTTGCGTGTACTTCGGCATGGTTATCCGGTAGCGAGGATTTTGGGGTTATCTGGAAAAAGTTGGTATATAAATTTTGTTTTTCTTTCCTTCTTCATCCCCCCCCCCCTCCCCTGCTGTAAAATCATCGATATCGGTAATGGCTCTGCGGGATATCAGGAGGAATTGCAGGCTGCGGTAACGTTTATCAGATTCGTTGGTAATTCGAGCTTAATGACGTCAGCTGGTGAGTGACGTAACGAAATCAAAGGATAACCCACCCTCCCACCCGAGGGGTAGCCACCCCTACCGCTCGCGCTTTGGGTTACGGTATTTCTGGTTCGCGTGACGCTCGTCGAGCGAACGACAGCTGAAGATATATTCCGGGTTAATCGATATCCGAACTGGAACGAATCGATGAGCTTCGGTTCCTAATGAACCCGTTAATTGCCAGGACGGGACCCCTCGGCTGCTTCAACTAATTAGTAAAACGATCGCAGGCCAACTTGGCCTCGTGGATACGTAGCTTTATCGCGTAACGTCGAACGCGCGTTTACGCAACGATTCGAGCCCTCGACGACACTTTTAGGTAGTTTGGGTAAGCGTACGGAAATAATAACAATATCACGCGTTACACCATAAAATCTAAAAAATCATCCATCGACGTACAAAATTGTTAGATTCGTAACTCGTGGTAAAGCTGAAACGGGCAATTAAAGTTGAAATGCAAAATGAAGCGAAGACAGGGAAGAAATTGGAAATACACGTAATAACGGCTAATCCAATGAAATGTCACAGTAATGCAATTTGAGCGTGTAGAATTTCTATACCTATACATACGTACATATATACCCACGTAGAGAGTCGAGTACGAATGGGGAACAAACGGGGAAGGGAGAACACGGAATCATAACCTGAAACGCAGAGCACAGCCCGGAACGGAACTGTGCTTACGTATGCCACCGGGTAAATGGGGTCGCGCATTACGTAATCGGATATATCTGCTCTCATCAAATTACGGCCGAATGCAAAATGCAGCAGTTATGGCCGAGCGGCTCGCTTTGACTCCGGCCCCGGCACGCTCGGATGACCTCGGGCGTGGATTCTTCGTAAAGGCTGTCTCCCCTGCCTACCCCTCCTCCACCCTCCTCCCTCCACCCCCCCCCTCCCCTTAAATAATTGGCCCGCTCGGTTCCGAAAGGGGTGTGCCCACGAGGCTGAGTACTGCTGCGGTATGTTCAAAAAAGTACCTGCATATATGCATATATGTGTGTACTGTATAAAGGCTGAAAACCGAAACATTAACGGCTCACCCGAAGGGGTTGTTTTGCCCGGAATAAAAATAAGGGAGAAAAAATATAGATGAAACCAGCGGGATTGATGCCCTTCCCATTTAGTTCCTAGAGTCGACTGTACTTGCTGCACTTAGTCCCCGTGAGTGGGTATATCGGAGTATCGACATGTCGCCTGCACATTCTGCCGTATCTCACCACCACCACCACCACCACCCTTCCCCCGCCCCCCTCCGGTCATACGAGTTACAGTGTTGCCGCCGTCCCCCCCCTGGCCCCGCACCTAAAAACCCACCGCCGATTCGGCCGCCGGCCTCTGCCCTCCCCTCCTTCCCCCTCTCCGTCAGCACGCGACAATACTTACCCGTCGCACGCCCTCCTCCCTCCCTCCCACCCTTCCACGGCTCAACCCTCCACTCTGGGAACTGCGTAATAAATCAGAGCTTGCCAGGTCAATAAACCACCCCTTCCGAAGCTCGGGGTAAACTTATGTCCGCTTAAGTGCTTTCTTTCGGCTGTGCGAATCGGAACATCCCCTTCTCAGGTTCATCCCTCAAATTTCACTTCCGGTCCCGAATGCGTCGTCAATCACATTTGGTTCTCGTATTTTGCGCAATTACGCTATCGGGACTCCTCTCGAGGCACGATCGCGCCTGGAATCGTCGATTGGAATTGAATTTTAGGGATGCTGAAATTCCGAGGGGGAAGAACAGGGTACTTTAAGTCTGGGCAAAAAGGAAGCATGAGTATTATTCGCACTTTGGGTTCGACGACGAACCGATTGGTTGGAATTTCAAGGGCAGCTGCGACGCAGATGAGTCCCGGTCGGATTTACGGGACTCGGCCGTCAGGCTGCAGCGTAGCTCGTGGAGTTTCTGGGAAAGGACGAAGAGGCTGGAGAGGTTGAAAAGGCTAAAAAAAAGTCTGAGTGGGATATTAGAGGAGCTACTGGATTTGCGAAATAGGGATGGAAGTTGACTCTTCTTATTTTTCATCGCCAGATATTTTTCTTCGTTCAATAATATGTCCTTCCGATGGAGCCAGTCTGGGCTACCCCCTTCGAGACTCCATTTATCCCTACTGTATTTCATCCTCTGGACCAAAGCATCGGAAACTGTACGAAGATACTGGATCGGGTCGTAAGCAGATAAGGTTCGGACGGGACTAGTCGGATTTCGAGTGTCGTCAGAGTCCCTGGAGATCGTGGGGGAGTGGGTTATTTTGGCGATAGAAAAATTGGGGAAAAAATTTTTGGATAAAAGAACTTGAGGCAGGACGCGATATCGTGAGAATTTTCTTGTTATTTTTCCTCGACTGGTCTTCATCCCCTCGACCAACCCCCTCCATCCCTTTGCCAACAGCGCCCAACAAAAATCTTCTTAGTCCACGTATAAGCGATAGCAGGGGAATAAAGTGCAGACGTCGACGTCTTCCTCTCCGGCCGAGGGGTAGTTTACCCCTAATGGCATCCGTTCAGAACTGCCAAGCCAAAATGTCCAGGAAATCGAGAAAAACATTTCTACGATTCACGTTAAAAGAACCACCGCCGTAACCGCTACTTTTATGTCGAACTGTGCCACTTGGCTTCGTCTCTTTACAGGACGAGTCTTTTAAGGGTGCCTTCCAGAAAAGTCTTTTATCCTACTCATCGGAAAACTTAACTCGGCCACGTAAATAAAAAGTTTCAAATTACCAGTCTCGTATTTCGCGGATAATTAATTTTAGCTATTTTACAAAAGACAAAAAAAAACATTTCATCTTTCCAATAAATCGTTATTACCAATAACGATCAAAGGCAATCTGTACGAGGGACAAAATGAGCCGCATCCATGTTGTTCAATTGTCGAATTAATAACCTAAAAATCTTACGAGCGTCATGACGCACCGCGAACATACCCGCACGCATATACGTAGACGTACGTCACTGAAAAAACATTAATGAAAATCAATTACAGGGACGGTCAATTAATTTTATTGGAGCTTTCCCGGTAGGGTCATAGCGGTCTGCCCGTTAGCAGTGTTCACCATTGGAGAGGTATGGGAGGAGGGGTAGCTGATGGTGGCGATGCCATCACTGGTGGAGGGGGGTAGGTGGGGGAGCTGGGTAGGAATTGGAGTCGCGGAAGAGTAGATAATGGCGAAAGGAGACAAGAAGAAGGGGGTGGGGAGGGTGGTTAGGTGACGAAGGAGGGGGGCGAGCAGAATAATGGGAGGGATGAGACTTTGAGCGTCATTGGCGGCCGAGTCTCTCGGTCGCATGGCTGGCTGTGGGGGAACCCCCGGAGCAACTCCGAAACAAATTATCATCTCGGTGTAAGAGACCCTTCCGTCGAGTCGATCCCCTGGAGGAATCCTGGTTCGCTGGATACTGGATACTGTGGATGCTGGTTGCCAGTGTCGAGGCACCGACGTAGGGCGAATTCGAAGCGAGAGGTTGGTAGTCATGGAAACGGGGCTACCTCTTTCTCTCTCATTTTCTCTCCTCGTTCGATTCTCTCTTTTCACCCTCGTCCCTTCCTGCTGCTGCCTCAACCTTCCTGGCCCTTTACTCTTCCTGGCCAACCGGGAATTACGGCACGTAGCACGACAGACAGGAAAATAAGAGGAAGATTCTCATTCTCTTGAAGATTTTTTTTTTTTTTTTTTTTTCTCGAAGGTTAGGTTAGGTCTCCTCCATCGCCCAGTCGACGCTCATAAAATGATGACTTCTCGATTCTCACCGGAGGGATCAGCGACTTTGTTCCTTTTAGCTGCTAATTACTCTTTGCCATCGTGGATCGACGAAGGATCCAAGATGGTTAATTTAATTAAGGAGGACGCGGTGCTGATCCTCATCTCGGGACTTCGTTGATCGATTGGAGGAAGCAGGTATTGGGTTTTCGTGTGACCTCTTTATCTTTGCTAAGCTAATCTTGTTTGGTATCCTTGATACGGGTATAAAAGACGTTTCCGTTTCCGGTGCGTTTAATAATGTAAAATTACATTTGCCAGCCCAGTCAGGACCAACCTCAAATCAAATTCATGGAGCCACTATTGTTTCACGAGCATGTAAAATCCACCCCTTTATGGGACTCGATTAAAGGTCGTAGCTAAAATCCTAACCTCCGATTAATTCCAAATTGATTCTGGACCCGAGTCGGAAGCTGGCTGTGCGCTCGTTGGGCTTTTATCTAGGCTGCGCCTCTTCAGCGAATTGCAGTACTCCGAGACAAACAGCCCTGACAGGATAATAAACAGGCAAGCACGAGGGTGAGAGGGTGAGAGATGCCTCCCTTTGTCTGAGGGGGGTGCGCATGAGTGACGTAGATCGTGGAAGGGGGTCGACGGGCGGATGGGGTGGGTGGGGTTGACAAGCAGGGGGTCATAGAACAAAGACGGAACGATGAAAATTCACGGACTGTGTACCAGGAATACGAACAGGGATGTGGCACCCTCGTGGCGACGATGTTGTCAGGGATGACGATGGTGGTGGTGGTGGTGGTGGTGGTGGTGGTGCGTTAGTGGCTCCTCCGGTACCTGGAGAGATATTAATTTGTAGAGCGGCAACTCGGAAAGGCTCGGAGATCTCATAAAGTGGAAAACATTTCCTGGGAATCCTCGAGCGGCTGAAAGTTAAAAGCCGCGTGAAGGGGATGATGATGTATAAATTCATGCTGGCACAAGGGGGTGTCTCTGCCCTCCGTCTCGTACCGCGCCTCCACCCCATCGCAGTAGCTAACCTCATCCTCCACGGCGCATCTCTTTCCAGCTACCACCAGTCAATGCCTTCGCGCTCTTACCAGCCGTTCTTAAATACCAGTGCGCATGCGCATAGGCTATTTCTCTCACTGTGTATTCTCGCGTATACCGAGAATTTTTTGTCCTCGTTGTTTTGCCAATTTGTATTTCGGGCATAACTCACTTGCTTCCGGTTGCCAATGAGTGAAAAAGATTTAAGGGTAGTGGCGGTGGCGCTGCGGTCGCTCTTGAAGAAAGTTTTTAGAATCATTTTGCCAGTTGGCTGCGTGGCTGGTTTGGAAGGGGTTACTGTAACGAGGAGGAGGGGTGGGACATTAATTCTAATTAGTAACGTGGCTCCGTTATACATTTCATCGCAGCCGCGAGAATAAATACGAGCGTGTCTTCTGGAGTTTGAAGAGGCCGCGACCGCCTTTGCTACTGAGAAAGTCGCGGGAAGGGACGGAGAGGAGGGATTTGGGATGAAAAAGTAATTTAATTAGTACGGTAATCATCTAGCTAAGTGCGGAACAGCGTCTCTCGTCTTAAGGAAGCTCACTTCCCTTTCAACTGAAGATTTCCTTACACCGAGAACTTCACCCTCTCGACTATCGTCTTTCCGTTAATGTTTATCCCCCCTCCCCCCGCTCACTCCCATCGTCAACCCCTTATCCAGCCAGTCGCCAAAAAGCCCAAGCACCCCAAACTCCACAATCTCTCCGACCTTCTCCACAGGCCGTTCTTTCGTTCTTCCACTCATCCGCAACCACGTGCTGGCGGCCCTTAGATAGACTGGAGGTTAGGGGAATCCCCGTTGTCGTGGCAATTTGTCCGGGGCCGTCACGTTGAAAGTCAATGGCGTGACTACTGACGAGAAGCTTCATCGAAATATTTCACAGAGGGCGTAATAGTCGTTAGAACTTTTGTGCCGCCAGTCTTTGTTGTCAATCTCCAAGCCCTTATCTCTTGGGCCAATCCTCATTGTCCACGCGAAACGCGATATTCGGTACGTGATCTTCGGCCAATTCTGGGGATTCCCCCTTCTATTATTTTTTAGCTTACGAGAAAAAGTTTTACGGTGCTGCCTCCTCGCGTGAAAATGTCGCAGAGTCTGAACGCGATAAAGCGCACCGTCAAACAATTAACTAGCGCACGCCACCAGAGTGAGCCAGCAGTCACGAGTACGTCGTCGGGGGATCGGGGGGAGTGGAGTGTTATGACTACGACGCTAGGCCAGCCTAAGTCGGCGGTTGGGTATAGAATATATAAAACGCTCTCGGAATACAAACGAGGGGCAGTTAACGTTATTATAAAGAGAGTAGAGGATTATCACGTTTCTCTTAAGGTAATCGGTCTCCCTCCTCGCATCAGGCAGTCTCCCCCATCGAAAGGCCACCCTAACCCGGCTATTACGAATTTCCCAGTAATTCTTCCCCGGAGCCCCAGAGCTCGATTCCCTCGTCGCAAAGTACTCGGTGGCCCTCGCAATCAGCGGCACTTGGTCACGGAATCGGTAAGCGCTGCCACGCACGACCTACAGACAGAAAAGAGAGTCCGCGCGCGCATTAATGAAGCGATTTATATGCGAGACGACGCGTCCGATATCCGAGACTGATTCAATTCGATAACCTCTTCATTTTAGCGGACTGCGTTATACGGCCATTATCGGTGCGTGTTTTTTATCTTGATGTTTACAAGAGGTGGGTGGGGGTGGGGGTGGGTGCGGCAAGTTTTACCCGATACGCGAAAAATATTACGTAGCACGGGACACGTGTCGTAAATTACGATCGAGAAGATCCTGTCGATGCTTCGATGTGTGATCACGTGGAAGATGACGGCAGGATCAAAAGGGGAATTATTCCCCCTACCTTTACGACTCTCCGTACCGAGTTACCTTCCTATTATCCAACGATCCTTCAATGCTGTGGCGCTTCTTAGAGTTCAAGAGTTCGCCGGTCGTGACAGCGCCTTTAGCTATCGCTTTTTCCAACACACGCCGCTTTAATAGTCCACCCGTTTCTTCGTATCGGTGAAGCACGTATATATATACATATACACACGTCGTGTACGAGCTACGCGCGGGTCTCTTCGACTCATAAATTAAGCAATTACTAAAACGCGTTTCGCCTTTGATAGGCCCCGCAACGAGGAGGCGGCAGATGCGGGTCTCTCGACGCGTTTTACACTTTGTGCCAATTACGGTGGCCCATCGATTTTGCCTCCGGTACGCCGGAATGGGCTCGTTAGCCGCTCGTTTGATCGGCCGATCTGCCGATCCTCGAGAGTAATCTTTTAGACGGCCGCAAAATAATTCCAATCGGGATACAATCCCTGACTTGATTCGGCTTGACTCGGTAGAAAATTATTGGATTAAAAAATTTTTTTTTTTCTCTTTATCGTTTTCACCCCTGTTCACCACCCCACCCACCGTTTCCCTGGAATTATCTTCCGGATATTCGACGAGGGGCTGCCGTTGACTCCACGATGCATCCTGGTCGGCGATTGCACGCACTGCACCTGAGGGGGTGCTCGTGTGCCTGCCTACCGGAAGGGTGTGCCGTGCGAGCAACACAGAAACTACGTAGGGGATGTAAACGACGGCGAATACCCTGGGACGATAAACAAGGGCGCAGTAACACGTAATTCGCGGGTGCTGCAAAGTTTACTGCCGCACGGCAATCACGTAGCGATGCCGCACCACGGATTACCCGGATCAACCCCCGACCCCTCTGGGCAAAGGGGTTGAAGCTGGATTCTACTTCCCTGTTCCGTTACTAGAATCTACCGCTAGGTGTACCTTACGGCCGCTGCGTTTACCACGAATACTGCCTAAGCTCCCTGATACCCTGGTGAGGGGGATGAAACAAAAATTGATCTCCAAAGAATTCTCCTGAAACTTTGAAAATAGTCATATCGGCACGAGGGGTCCAGCAAATCTCAAAGTACCCGAGATAACTTCTAATTTGGCCAAAACCCTTCAAAAATTAGACACGCCAAGGGGATGAGCTGAAGCTTATATGCTAAGGCATATAAAAATAATTCATCCCCCATCCCTGCACATGCAATAATTATTAGAGCGACTACAACCAATTTGATCGTTAAAGTGGGTGGGAAGACGCACGCAAGTGGCACTTTGTCGTGTCTACGAGACGAAAAAAAAATGTTCGCATCGGAGTGGCGAATGGTTGGGGGTGGTGAAGAGGGGAGAAGGGATGGCTGAGGAGTTCGAGGGAGGAATATACGACACACCATTTTGATTTACCTAGAGGGGATTGCTACACGAGCGCAGGAAGCAGCAAAGCCTGAAGAGGGTTGCTTCGAGCCAAGCAGTGAGCTATCCAGTGATCGAGGGTGGCGAGGGGCTGAAGACCAGGGGGCGGGGTGGGGGGTGACTAGGAGAGTGCCAATGAGCTACTACGGCACGAGGAGGGGTCTCCTTCATCTGCCACCCTGCTCCTCCCCGCTCCGTTTGTCCCTGTAAGAATTCTCCCTTCGTAAAACGAGCTTACGCTTGATACTCGTTAGATCAGCACCCCAAGCGGCAGTTAGAAGTACTAAGGGTGGGCTAGCACGTCTGGCGCCGTACGTGTCCAAGAGGCCTCTTTTCTAATGTCAGGAAAAAAAAACCCTAACCCACCCTGTATAAGAGTCCAAGGGGGTGGGTTAGAAAAACCAGTCATGCTCCCTAATGGCTATATTATGGAGGATAATATCGCATTAATTCCTTTTTCTTCCACGTGTGTGCACAGTCACCCACGTACTTTATATACGCATATACGACCGGTTGTCGCATGCGCGTAAGCGTAGACACTTGCCACATGTAAAAACGCTACGCTTATGGCCACTTTAAGCGGCAGTTTCTCGCTTCATTGTGCCTCGGAAAGAATCGTTTCGTTTCGCGTTAAGATCGCTGCGCCATCTAGCGTAAAAGTGCCGGCACTAACGGCACAGTACCGAAAGCACAAGTTTTGCCGCGCGGGAGATTTACGTTTTCCGTGGCGGTGATTGAAACGAATTACGGCACCCGGTATATGACGTATTCGGGATGAAAAAAATATAAATAACGCATCGGGTAAAGAGGCCTTAACCTCTCGCCACCACGCAATTTCCCATGATACTCTCCGCCCTCTAGTTTGAACCGTACCCGACGGCACTTTTCCAACCCCCATATTAGGGACACGTGTAATACCACCACGCTAGGGGAGCGCTTCGGTGTAATTGTCCCGATTTGTTGAGCGTACCAATTTCGACGCTGTTGTTCCTGTGTCTCTCTCTATTTTTAGAGATCCGAACCGCATACAACCCCTATTGACGATCAAAGGGTTGCATAGACCCTTTCGTAGCATTTGAAATCCGTACTTCGTACTGAAAAGCAAAAGTGGTCGTGAAACGGAATATATATATATATATATATATATATCTGCGGGGTTCTATATCAAGCGAAAGTGTCGACCTCGTACGTCCTTTCCGTGAACTAACAAGTTTGCCCGGTACACGAAGTAGATAGCGTTTTATGAAAATAAACGGCCGTTTATATCCGCCGGCTCGTCCGGATATTTGCGCGAGTGTTTGTGAGTTGGCGGCGGGGGGGAAGATTGGCTCGTGCTATGGTATTTTCTGCGATGCTTGGTTAGGGGGAAGGAGTGGGGGTAACTGTTAGGGGTGGTCATCCAAGAGTAGGGAGAGGGACACATACGCGTTACCAGTGTGACAGCGCCCAGTGCTGCTGCTACGGCATCAACTGGGAGTAGGGGTGAGTTAAAACCTGCAAGACAAGATGCGCAGTAACACGAAACGCTAAATTACTTTATTACGGCGCAGCCAACTTGATAAATATTCTAGCAGCGTAGCATGAGAGTCTGACAAGCATCTCACGACGCGCCGTATTCCTGCCTGCTGTATATACTTGGTAAAAGATACTAAATAGGTTTTGCGAAGGTGCTTGAGCGAAAGTTTTATTTGATTTTATATACGTTCGAGATTTAGTGCAGTCTGCGCCATCTGTGATCGAGACGTCTGAACCTCGCGATTCAAACTGAGGTAACGTCGATGTCTAACTATTTTCAAAAACACATTTTTTAAAATTCCAACTCAATTTTCACTTCACCTGCTGTAAGGCTTATAAGCATAAAGGAACTCGATAGGTAATGAAATATTCTGTTAGATTTCGACAGTATTGCGTAATTCAGTAATTTAAATAATTTTCTAACCAAACAATGATTTTCTTTCGGTTGGCAGTTATATATATTTGTATAGGTATACTAACCTCTAGGAATCGCATGAACCAACTAATCCCATCCCCTCCCCCTATCCCCCATTAACGATTCCGAGTAGCAGTCACCTGTTGCTTTCTGACCACTTAGCGCCCGTTACTACTTTTCTTTAGGTAATTAAACAGCGGCTGCTCGCTGCCGCCTCGTTAGTCGCTCGTGCCATTTCGAAAGTAGAGAGATGCGGTGAAAGTCCTGTACGGCCTCCCGCGTAATTAGGGGTTGAAGATGTCTCCGGGATTTCAGCCATAGGTAATTTATGCTACATCGCGTCGGAACATTATTTCTATTAAAAAAAAAATGAACAGCCCTTGTTTTTTCTGAGAAAAAATTGAAGATATTTATAAAGGGGTGGGGGGGTGGGGGGTGGTAAAAAATGGACAAGACGCGATTGGGTCGTCACGCCCCATCAACGAGGCACTTCCTCTAATGCACGTGGCGACGAAGGGTGCGTGTGTCTCTGCTAGCAGTGAAATGCTTTTTTTTTTACCCCAGTAGAAACAACCCCCAGCACCCCCCACCCCTAACGCCGGCAGTCACTCACTTAATTCCCCAATCCCCACCCCTCGGGTGGTCCCTGTCGAAGCGGCGCTCGAGGTCTTAACGAGCCCTTTACAATTTAGCCCAGTCTGGAGTCAATCCATTAGGGGTAAACTAACTCGGGGTATTTCGCGAGAAATGTTTGCGTAGAAGGGGTGGAAAGCGACTGGTGGGGGTAGTCGAGGGGTCTGGCGAGTTAGGGGTTAATTGAGAGTAGGGTGGATTATGTTTTCGTGGTGGGGGAAGCAGCAGGATACCTTTGAGAAAAGTGGGAGGATGAGTTAGGGGCTGATGGCTTTAGGAGCAGTGATGTAGGGTTGAACGGGAGGACCCGGTGCTTGGGGGTGGGAAGGGGGTTGAAGTGGTGGGGAGGAGAACTAAAAGGGAGGCAATTGATCGCAGTCAGCGGCGTGTCACTTGGTTCGTGTCCGGGCTAAAAGAGGATAGGACGAGTCAGGATGAGGGGGGTGGATGAGGCCAGATGGGTAAGCGTGTGTCTGTAGCAGTATTTTGGGGATGGTTCGAGGGATAGCTTTTATGTCCAGGTATGGAGGAGGTTGATGGAGGGGAGATTCGTTTTATGGGGGTGGTGGGGGTGAGTCGTAGGGGTAGGGGCCGGTGGTAGTGGTGGTATTCGACTCATCCCTCGGCAACCACCCCAGGGTCGGCCACCCGCCGCCAGAATGCGCATCAAACACAATTTACCGCTCAATAAAATGTAACAAAGAGCGCTACTAACCGCGCGACAAACATCGGCCACCGTTGTCCTCCTACTACCCCTTTGACTCTGCCGGTCAACCCTCCGTCCCTCTTCCGTGCTATAGCATCCCCATTTCGTACGGTATAAGCGTACGTCCCACGACGCGCGTTTGAACTGAATTTTTTTTTTTTTTAATCACCCTCGTATCTTTACGATGAAAACACGAAACTTAATTGCCACCCGGTATATGCTCTCCGTGCCTTCTTCGTGCTCGTTCAACGCCTATCGGAATTGAGAACCTCCGCGTTCCCTGGATAGGAACGATAGCGAGACACTCTGTGTGGATTTCTGGCGTTGTGGGATATAGGCACCTGCTAGTGGTTATGGCTGCGTAGGGTCGACTCGTGCGCCCCACACGGTTATTACAGTTGACAGCCACCCTTATGGTCAATCTGGACACGGCAATGGATTTCATTAACCAAATTGATTACCGTGACGTATGCTTTGTCTCTGTTCGAACTAACCGCGAACAATAAAAGAAACGCCGGAACTTCATGGGCACTATCTGCAAACTCTCCATTTTGATCGGAACGAAAAAAAATTTTCACGCGCAGCCCAACAGAGAGTGGTTAGTATCCACCCTCTCTATTAAAAAAATTGCTTAATTGATACCTTATCCGAATATTCGATACCGCCGTTAAACCCCATGTGTTACCTCCCAGTGACATCTACCGGCGGACGCCTTAAACTGTACGACTCGACGCACCCGATAAAACCATTCGCAATCACAGGTAGCATATGTCGATTGCGTATCGATATTGGATTAATGGCGTTCCTAGAGAATAACCCGGGATCATTTCCTATACCGTAAAATAGGACAATTAAACCAGAAACCGCAGAGCATCGGACAAAGCGATTGGCCGTAAATGCTTGCACTGCCATCTGCATTATCGAACGGGAATGAAGGGGAGGATATACTGTGGAGAAGGGTCGCCGCTCTACTGTCCACGTGATGTATCTTTGAAGTGGGTTAGATGGGAGGCAGTCAATGGAGGAAAGGGTTGAAACTGAAGTTACGCGATTGGTCATCCCTCTTTCGCTATCGACGAACATGGGACTCGCGCGACACGTGCGTTTAATAGTGCATCGGGAAATTAATGTCAACGCTGGCGGTTCCGATCGTTTCCGGAAAGATTGATAAATAATAGGTATCGTCGTTATGCTTTACGATCCTCCGCTGTCAGGCCCGATCGCTCTCTGCTTTACCATCAGGTCAGACACGGCGTCCATTTCGTATTACACTGAAAGCTTGCCCAGTCGCGATTCCCTTGCACTCGTTTTCCCCACGTCACTTTGACGACGATTGCATCGACCATTCGAGTCGAGTTTACGAGCTGACGGGCTTCTCGTGCTTCTGATTTATGCAGTCGTATCGGATTGAGAGATAATGGCCGACTTCACCCTGTCGGTAACTTATTCAACGACAATCTGATAGGGCTGCCGGAATTCTTTTTTTTTTCCCCCCTTATTTGAGCGGATTACGTAACGTTATACGTTTCCTGGTGAAGCTTTCGAGACCCGCCGTTCGCGGCGCCACTTGTTTCTCTTTGTTCGCTAATCGTCCGAGAACAAAGGAAAGAGCCGCGTGACGTTACTTACGCGCGATTGGTACATCAAAGAGGACCTGCCGTTGTACCTTGGTGGGTTCCTTCGGGAGGATGACGCCGATGTCACTGAATTAAGGATCCCTTGTGTCTCTTTTTCCAACGAGTCATCGAAACCTCAGGGACGGATAGTCGCCGCGCCAAGTGGAATCGTTATTTTAGGATCGTCTTTGAAAAAAATGTAAGAGCCTGTAACAGACTTCTCTCTCGATCTCTCTCGATAAGATCGACATTAAAATTGATCGATAAGCAGGCGATAGCCAGTCATTAAAATTTATTTGCCATCGCCCCCTTCGATTTTCTTAGAACCAACGACGTCTTTTTAAAGCGTCAATCATCGGTCCCAGCCCTGAGCAGGTATCGGGCCCCGAATGAGGCCCCATTAGCGGATACGGTATATAAAGTTTGTCCGCATAAGGCTCGATCTATGTCACGGGAATGACGGTGCGCCGTGTACAGGGTGGTTCAATTGACCCAAAGATTGACCTCCCCTACGCCGACTCGACTCCGTCCACTTAAATACGCCAATCTCGAATCTATTGCTTCTCGTTCGTGGCTGAGTTCAGCGCCGTTGGCTTATCTGCGGGAAGATATCGAACTATCTCGGGATGGGATCGACCGTATTCAATTGGCTGGTTTCACCTAACCTAACCTATACGGCTAATTCGCCATTGTCCCAGAGAATTCCAGCAAGGGGCACGTGACCGTTTAACGTTTCCAGACGAGAGAAAGGAGAGCGGTAGTGGTAGTTTAATCATTTCTATAAAGACTCCCCGATACCGCTGCGCAGACACGTATAAGACGGCGGTATAGTTTTATTCTCGAAAAAGAAATTACATAATTCACAACTCAATTATTAATTAGATTGACTTACGTTTAATTAATTTTTTTTGCCTTCCCCCCCGGTATAATAATATCCCAGCGTTTCTATCTATCCCAGTAACCGTAAAGGTCATCGATTGGTCATCATCCATTTGATAGTCATTGACCGAATAGATCTCCAATCTTGGATCGCCGATCTGACTCCCTTAATGGACCAAGTGTAGAGGCATTTAGTCGGGATAGAAGATTAATCCGGTAGCCAGTTTTTATCTAGGCCACCGAAAGGGCAATTAGCGCGAGACTCGAAAGACCAAATGGATTCAGCGTAAAGATTCTTTTGAAAATTTATTAACGTATCGAGAAAATGTAATTCGTCAAAAATTTTTTTTTCTAAATAAAAATGCCCATTTCTCATCCATTCAAGTGGATACCTCTCCTCCGATCCCATATAAAAGGACACCCTGTACATTACATACGGACATGTTCACGTAATCCTGGCACAGGGCAGATACCTCAGCACGATAGCGCATCGGCTATGTTAACTACGGCTTGCAAAACAAATATCAAGTAGCCAGCACGTATTTATCTTACTTAACGATCAGCTTCGTGATCACGAAGTCCTCTGATCGATATTATACGCTTGTTGGTTATGGATCGGCTTCTTTCGATCTTACCAGGACTCGTCTCCAGTTCGATTCCTGGAGATCGAATCCTTAGGGCGATGCTGGTGCACAGAGGACGCTGCTCTCTCTCTCTCTCTCTCTCTCTCTCTCTCTCTCTCTCTCTCTCTCTCTCTCTCTCTCTCTCTCTCTCTCTCT